>JXCR01147260.1:96532-104032 GCA_002079205.1 Phalaenopsis hybrid cultivar
TTTTTCAGTAACAGTATAATTAATTTGTGCATCATTAAGAGTTTTACTAGCGTAGTATATCACTTTAAAAATCTTTTCGTACCTTTGTCCAAGAACTGCTCCAATATCATAATCACTAGCATCACACATCAGTTCAAATGGTTTCTCCTAGTTAGGTGAAACTATAATAGGGGTTGTGATTAATTTTTCTTTTAATAACCCAAAGGCATTTAAATAGTTTTCAGTAAATTCAAATTTCTTGTCCTTTTCTAAAAGTTGGCATAGGGGTTTAGTAACTTTTGAGAAATCTTTAATAAAACGCCTGTAAAAACCAACATGTCCAAGAAATCTCCTAACCTCTCTTACATTAGTAGGAGGTGTTAGTTTAGATATAACTTGAATTTTTGCAGGTTGTTTAGTAACTTTTGAAAAATCTTTAATAAAACGCCTATAAAATCCAACATGTCCAAGAAAACTCCTTATTCTCTTACATTAGTAGAAGGTGTTAGTTTAGATATGAATTGAATTTTTGCAGGGTCTGCTTTCATACCATCTTCCAAAATTTTATGCCCTAACACAATTCCTCCTGCAACCATAAATTGATATTTCCCCAATTTAGAACTAAATTAGTTCTTTCGCATAACTCCAAAACTTTTTCAAGGTAATTTAAGCATGCGTCAAATGATGTTCCAAATACAGAGAAATCATCCATAAATACTTCCAATCCATCATCAATTAACTTACTAAATATGCACATCATACATCTCTGAAATGTTTCAGGTGCATTACATAATCCGAAAGACATTCTTCTAAAAGCAAAAGTTTTAAAAGGACTAGTAAATATTGTCTTTTCTTGATCCTCAGGAGCAATATGAATTTGATGGTAATCGGTATATCCATCTAAAAAGCAAAAATATTTGTGTCCAGCAAGTTTATCCACTATTGGATCTAAAAAGGGTAAAGAGAAGTGATCTTTCCAGGTGGCAGTGTTTAATTTTTTATAATCAATGCAAATGCGCCACTGAGTAACTTGTCTGATAGGTATTAATTCATTATTTTCTTTTGTTTCAACAATCACTCCTCCTTTCTTAGGAANTTTTAAAATGTTCGTTCAGTAGCTTTAAGATTTCAAAATAATATTTGTTCTTTTGAGTTAACTGAAATTTAAGAATAAAAATTAATAGAAATGTTGAAAAGATATAAAAATGCTTTTGGATGGACTTTAGCAGATATTAAAGGAAATAGTCTTTTGATTTGTATGCACAAAATTCTATTAGATGATCAATACGAACCTAAAGCTGATCCTAAGAGGAGATTAAACCCAGTAATGAAAGAAGTTGTTAAGAAAAAAATCTTAAAATGGTTGGATTTTGGAATTATATATCCTATTTCAGAAAGTGCTTGGTTGAGCCCAATTCACTGTGTTCCAAAGAAAGGAGGAGTGACTGTTGAAGTAAATGAGAAAAATGAATTAATTCCAATACAATAATTTACAGGTTGACGAATTTGTATGGCTTATAGAAAATTAATTATGACCACCAAGAAAGATTACTTTCCTTTACCCTTTCTAGACCAAATGTTGGATATATTAGTTGGAAACAAATATTACTGCTTTTTAGATAGATATACCAATTATCATCAAATTCCCATTGCTCCTGTGGATCAAGAGAAGACAACATTCACAAGCTCTTATGGAACATTTGCTTTTCATGGAATGTCTTTTGGACTATGTAATGCACCTGCGACATTTCAAAGATGTATGATGTTAATTTTTAGCAATTTAATTAAACATAGAATGAAAGTATTTATGGATGATTTCTTTATATTTAGGACTTCATTTGAACTATGTTTAAATAATTTAGAAAAAAGTTCTGGAATTATGTGAAAAAATTAACTTAGTACTAAATTGGGAAAAATATCAATTTATGGTTGCAGGAGGAATTGTACTTGGGCATAAAATTTTTGAAAATGACATGGAAGTAGATTCTGCAAAATTTCAAGTAATTAAAAAATTACCACCACCGACCACGGTTAAAGGGGTAAGAAGTTTTCTATGACATGTTGGTTTCTATAGGCGTTACATAAAAAAATTTTCAAAAATAACAAAGCCATTATGCCAACTTTTAGAAAAGGATATAAAATTTGATTTTCATGAGAAATACATAAAAACATTTGAATTGTTGAAAGAAAAATTAATCACTACACCTATAATAGTCCCACCTGATTGGGATAAACCATTTGAAATAATGTGCGATGCTAGTGATTATGTTATTGGAGCTGTATTAGAACAAAGGCACTCCAAAGTTTTTAAAGTAATATATTATGCTAGTAAAACTCTAAATGATGCTCAAATTAATTACATCACTATTCAAAGAGAGTTATTAGTTATTGCGTATGCCTTTGATAAATTTAGACCTTACTTGATTGGAACCAAATATATAGTGCATACATATCATTCTGCTATCAAATATTTAACACAAAAGAAGGATGCTAAACTAAGATTAAGTAGAAGTATACTTCTATTGCAAGAGTTCGATTTTATGGTAGTTGATAGAAAGGGAAATGATAATCAAATAGTTGATCATTTTTCTAAACTAGAAAAAGAAATATTAACTAATTTTGTAAATAAAGATTTAGAAAATTTCCCTGATGAAAAATTATATAATATTAATGAAATAAATACACCGTGGCATGCCAATATAGTAAATTATATTGTAAGTGATATTCTACTACCAGATATTAAGAATCAACAATTAAAGAAATTTATATATGATTAAAAATTCTATTTTTGGGATGACTCATATTTATATAAACAATGTAAAGATCTAATTATTAGAAGGTGTGTCTCTTATGAAAAAACTCAACAAATAGTTGAAAGATGTCAGGATTTTGAATTTGGAGGACATTTTGGAACAAATGGAACTGCATATAAAATTTTGCAAGCTAGGTTTTATTGGCTACTCTTTTTAGAGATATTAATGAATATATTAAAACATGCGATATATGTCAGCGACTAGTAAATATTTCTAGAAGAAATGAAATGTCTCAAAATTATACATTGGAATTTGAAATTTTTGATGTGTGGGGATTAGATTTTATGAGACCACTTATGCCTTGATTTAGAAACTTATATATATTACTTGTTGTTGATTATATGTCCAAATGGATTGAAGCTGTTGTTGTATCTAAATGTGATGCTCGGAGTGTTTTTAAGTTTTTAAATAAAAATATTTTTACAAGATATGAAATGTTGAAAGTAATTATTACTGATGGAGGATCTCATTTTAGGAATAAGAGAATCGAGAAATTGATTAAAAAATATGATATTATGCATAGATTCTCTACTGCTTATCATCCTCAGACAAGCGGTCTAGCAGAAATATCAAATCGTTAAATAAAAAAAATTTTAGAAAAAATTGTAAACCCTTATAAATTGGATTGGTCTGCTAGATTAGATACTGCAATATGGGCATATAGAACTGCTTATAAGACTCCTATAGGATGTCTCCACATAGACTTATTTTTGGAAAAACATGCCACTTACCAGTAGACTTGGAGCATAAAACATTTTGGGCTATTTAGGAATTCAATTTTAATCTAAAATGTGCTGGTGAGAAAAGATTATTGCAACTCGATGAACTTTAGAAAATTAGAAATGAAGCATATGATAATGCAAAAATTTATAAAGAGAAAATGAAAATATGGCATGAGAGATTATAAATGAAGCATATGATAATGCAAAAATCTATAAAGAGAAAATGAAAATATGGCATGATCGGAGACTATTAAGAAAAAGTTTGAACTTGGACATAAAGTTTTATTATATAATACAAGATTAAGATTATTTTCAGAAAAATTGAAATCCAGATGGTTAGGACCATTTAAAGTGATTAAAGTCTATCATTATGGAACTGCTGTTATTAAAGTTCCTAAAACTGGAAATATATTTAAAGTTACTGTGCATCGATTGAAACATTATTATGAAAGACATACCACATTTTAAAGAAGTTTTTATGTTAAGTCATCCAGACAACAATGGTACGTCAAGCTGACGATGATAAACGAAACGCTTTGTGGGAGACAACCCATATATATAAATCTAAATATCTATATATTACTATTTTGTTTAATAAATGTATTTATATATTAGGAGATAATAATGTTTTTGAGTCCTACACAATTTTATATATCATAAATTAAGACAAATATTGGTATTGGAGAAAAATTTAGAATCAAATTGAACAGAAAAATAAAAGACGCGATTTTGGCCTCTAGCGCCGACGACGCCAGAATGGGCGACAACGGCTCCAGAAAGGGCACCGATGACACTCACTTTGTGGACCATGGTGCCGACAGCGCCAATGGTGTCTCGAGCAGTTTTGCGCGTCCAGAGTGAATTCGACGGACTTTCGCAGGATTTCACTCCTAAATAACCGCCGAGAGGTGTTTTTAAAGGCCTAAAAACTACCTTGGACAACCACAAACTTCCTAATTTCGAATTTCATGGCTTACAATTCCAGAAATACTTCAAGGTATGGAATTCTTAATAGAAGAAAGTTTATCAGTTTTGACGCGCAGAGGTTATACAACAAAGTCATTATGAAAGAGAGACTTATGAAGGAGAGAGGCTTTGTCAATCATAGATTGAGTAATTCAAGTTCATAAATTGAGAAAATCATTGTGCAGAGGCGTTGGGAAGTTATGTGCCACACTACAGCTGCAGTTGTTGTGCATGTAGTAAAGGAGTTCTATTCAGACTTATACAGAATTACCCAAGGAGTCGTCTTCGTTCGAGGTAAGGCTATACTATTTACTCCAACTTTAATTAATGATTTGTATATAATAGAATAAGTTCCAATCTCTCATTATACAAATTTTATCCCAACGAGAGATATGATGCAATATGTATATAATTTTCTAACGGATGAAAATGATAATTGAGAAATCAGAGATGAGGGATAAGTTAGTTTCTCTGCTTCACTGCTTAATCCAATATCAAAATAAAGTCATTTTTTTATATCTGCAAAATTAGTCCCTACCATAAGATTAGTAAAGTTACAAATGAAAGTGCCATTTGAAACTATTGCATTCAAATGGAAAAACCCATTGATGTGGGATCGATTATTTTCAAATCTGTTATGGGTATTATTATGAATGGGCAAATATATGGACTGGGGCATCCTTTCACAATTTTCCTACTTTGCAGTCAATCTCAAGTTCCATATGTATGTTGGGAGAAAATTTTATTACCTTGGGAGCCCAAGATTCCAATTAATGAAAATTATTTTGGGAATGGGAATGAAGCATTAGATATTATTTTGGAACATTCATCACATGCTTCAACATCTTTGATGCCACAAACAGTTGGAAGTTCAATAACTTTGGAGAAGGAAATGAAGAAAATTAAAAGAGAACTTTAGAGTATTACAAATGCAATAGGAAATCTTAACTAGCTTTTTGATCACCTAGATTGGAGAATAAATGAGAAATGATCATACTGAAACAGTTGAATCATGATTGGTGCAGATGTTCAAGAAAAATGGATTGATCAATGAAAATTTGACTAATCAATTCTCGTGTCGTCGGTTCTACAACTTGTATAACCATTACCAGTCTATAGGAGATATTAGAGGAGGAGATGGTACTGAAGACGAGGCAAAATAATTGAAGAAATTGGACTCTCTACTATTTTAAAATATTTATGTATTTAATGTGATTGTGTGGATTTGATTTACTTTACTTTGCTTTAGAAATCTTTTGACTTTGATTGTGTGTATAGTTCTGTGTCAACATTCTAGTGTTGTGGCATGATTTTGACACTGAATTATAATTTAGTTTGTTTTATGTATGTGAGAGTGTGATTAAAAAAATGTATTTGTAAAAAGTGTATTTTCATATATAAAAGTTAGTTTGTGAAAATGCTTGTTTGTGAATTATTTTTAGAAGAAAATTAGTGTTCAAAAAGACTAAATGGACTTTGGAGTAAATTGATAGAAAATTTAAATTTGCAAAAATAGAAAAATGAATTTTTTGGCCACCAGCGCCGTCGCTGACAGCACCCTTGACCCGAAAACCACCCAAACACCCTTAAAATTCACGATTTGCATAGTAAAATGCCATTTTTACCCTTTGAGTCATCTTCAACCTCCGGTTTTGCACTTAGGGCTTGCTATTGCTCGGATTTGAGGCAATTTTAAGGCAAACGAAGTTCAGATTTCATCTTCTCTAGGTAAGAGCTATACTTGAACTCAAAATTTTTTATTTTTACTAAGGATTTATCTCACATTGCTGAGATCTGAAATTTTGAAAATTTTTTAGAAGATTTTGAAAAATCCTTCGGTGAAGAAGTCTTACTTAGTAGATTTAATTTTAAAACGTTCCACATTGTAATTTTTGAATTTTTTGAGAATTAATTTGGATTTTATCAAATTTTCTTAGATTTACCATGACACCGAGAATGAGCAAGGAAAGAGAAAAGTAGAATTTGATGATTAAAAGTTTGTCAATTTCAAGGTTAGCATTTGTTTCAATAGTCTACTTGCAACTAAAAAGTAATTCCGGATTGAGGATTTAAAAATCCAGGAGGAGAAGTTGAAAGAATAATCAATGCTTGACAATGGGAAAATTTTTGTTACTTTACTGCCGAGGCTATTATTGGTATAGTGATGGAGTTTTGTGCCAATTTTAAGGAGACTTCTGAAAGCTATGTTTTTGTTCATGGGAAAATGGTAGAATTTACTCCAAGGAAAATTAATGAATTTTATCAGTTATAAGATATGTATAGATGCCAGTACAAATCATTTTCTACTACAAATGAGGCCTTAGATGAAGTTATTTATTTTCTTACTGATGGAAGAGGAGCTTGGAAAGTGAAGAATGGAGCTAAGGTAAATTTTCCTCTTTCTATGTTAAATGTAGTATCCAAGGCTTGAAACTACTCTATTTCTGGAAGATTGATACCAACAAATCATCATAGTGAGGTTACAAAGGATAGAGCCATCTTGAACTTATGTATCCAGAAGATGAGTAGGATAGATGTAGGCTCTATTGTTTATAGAAACATTTATTGTATTACTTTCGGAGAGAATTCTGGTGGTTTAGCACACCCTGCCCTAATCTGCACACTATGTGAACAGTCAGGAGTTGATTTTAGAGTGGATGAGGAGAGGATTGAACCTCTAAAACCTATTGGGCCTGCCAATATAAAGACTTATGAATCTCATGTTGGATGGAGATCTAGAAGTAGGACCAGGGATATTCCTTTTACTTAAAGTACTACTTCTAGTATCCCTAGTAACCAAGAACTTATGGAGCAAATAATGATCCAACAGGGAGATATCTTGAGAATGGAAAGTAGAATGAAAAATATGGAGGCCAAGAATACACACAATGATGATTTGATACGACAAAAGTTTGAATATGATGCTGCATATGATGATGCAATTGTTAGATACATGAGGGGTGATCACTCAGTTCAATTTCCTACTCACCCTATTTTTACCCCATATCAGCAGCAAAATT
>JXCR01147260.1:120168-158379 GCA_002079205.1 Phalaenopsis hybrid cultivar
ATATATATATATATATATATATATGTTCTTGTGTGAGTGCTTATTTTTATAATTATTAATTGTATTTATGTATGCAAAGATTAAAACCCGAAGGATTAGTACCGTACGATTCAGAATTAGAACGAAATATAAGAAAAATTCAAAAACAAAAAGAACTTAACAAAATGACAAACAATTTAAATAACCAATGTATTAAAAATGAACATCAATGGAGACCATTAAGAGACTATGCTAATCATACAATAAATGAAATTTAATTAACTATACAAACTTCTATTGTAGGTGCTAATTAATTTGAGCTTAAACCTACTATTATACAAATGGTACAACATAATCAATTTTAGGGAACACCATCTGAAGATCTGAATTTACATCTTGCTAGTTTTCTAGAATTGTGTGCTACATTTAAATATAACCAAGTATCGAACGACACTGTCAGACTTAGAATTTTTTTTTTTTCATTAAGGGACAAAGCTAAGTTGTGGTTAAACTCTATAACGCCTTGATCAATCAGAACATGGGGAGAATTATCTCAAAAAAATTTGGTTAAATATTTCTCACCATAAAAAACTACTAAGCTTAGAAATGATATTACATCTTTTTGTCAGTTTGAAGGGGAATCAATATATGAAGCTTGGGAAAAATTTAAAGAGCTCCTTAGGAAGTGTCCACACAATGTTTTACCATATTGGTTAATAATTCAAACATTTTATAATGGATTAGTGGAATCTTTTAGATCTATTGTTAATGCTGCTGCCCGTGGATCATTAATGTCAAACCCATTCAATGAAGCATATTTGTTAATTGAGGAGATGACTACTAACAATTTTCAATGGCCCTAAAAGAGAAAACCAAAAAAGAATAGCAAGTGTTCATGACTCTGATTAAATTTTTATTTTGGCTTCTCAAATTGCTACATTATCAAAGAAGTTGGATCAATTTAAAATGAATATATCTCAAACACCACCAGTGGTTGAGAAAAATTCATTCAGATAAATGATAGATTCTCAATCATCATATGAAATTTTGAATGCAATAAATAATCAACATAATAATCCCTATTCTAATTATTACAATCCTGGTTAGAAAAATCACCTGAATTTAAGTTAGAATAAAAATAACTCTGATGATGTTAATCCACAATGGGGTAACAATCAAACATACCCTTTGAGAAATGTAAAAAATCAAAGAAATGCTAACTATAGACGTTATTATAGTCCCAATTTTAATAACAATCCACAAATTAAGGAAAAGAAATTTTCTTTGAAAGAATTGGTATTAAAAATGGGTAATCAATTACAAAGTCAAGGAGCAACAATTCGAAACATTGAGAATAAATTTGGACATATTGTTACTGCACTTAGCAGTAGGCCTCAAGGAACTCTTCTTAGTAATGTTGAGATTAACCTTGAAGACCTGAATAAAGAGTAAATTAAAGCTATACAACTAAGAAGTGAAGAGAAGTAGAAACAAAAGTTCAAAAAGAGATTGAAGTTGAGAAAGTAGGGGTGGAAATTGAAAAATATGAGCAAGATATTCATCATGTTTCAGAATATCCTATTAAACTAATGAAAGTTACTGTAGAAAAACCACCACCTTCATTTCCTTAAAGATTGGGACAACAAAAATTGGATAAATAATTCTCAAAATTTTTGAAAATATTTAAGAAACTAACCATAAACATTCCATTTGCTGAAACCTTAGAAAATATGTCGAGTTATGCAAAGTTTATGAAGGATATACTTAATAGAAAAAGGAAGTTTATAGATAATGAGACAGTTGCACTTAGTGAAGAGAGTAGTGCTATAATTCAGAAAAAGCTTTCTGAAAAACTTAAAGACTAGGTAGTTTTACTATTCCTTGTGCTATTGGCAAAATAATTTTTGGAAAAGTTTTATGTGATTTGGGAGCCAGTATTAATCTTATCCCTCTATCTATTTTTAGAAGGTTAGGATTGAGAGAGATTTCCCCTACTACTTTAACCCTTCAGTCACTTGATCGATTGATCACCTATCCTAAAGGAGTTGTAGAAGATATATTGGTAAAGGTTGATAAATTTATCTTTTCTGTAGACTTCATTGTGTTAGACATGGAGGAAGATAAAAAAAATTCTAATAATTTTAGGGAGACATTCTCTTGCAATTGGAAGAGCCATGATAGATGTTCAAAAAAGTTTGTTAACCATGATAGTCAATGATCAAGAAGTTACATTTAAAATATCAAAATCCATGAAATACCCAATAAAAGGAAAAGATAATGAATGCTTCGGGATGGAAATTTATGATTATTTGAGTAACAATCATTTTACAAAATTTTTTGAAGAGAAAATGGAACAAAAAGATTTGAAACATGAAGATGAGGATAAAATGCAAGATAAGTCCATTGAAATATGTAATGAGATTTTGATTATATTCAGGAAATATTTGAATTGTTAGAAACTAGAAAAATAAAAAAAATTATTTCTTCAATTGAAACACCTCCTGAACTCGATATGAAAGTACTCCCTGCACATTTAAAATATGTTTTTTTAGGAGATTATCAACATCATCTGTTATATTATCCTCACAGTTAACTGAATTACAAGAACATTAATTATTAGAGGATTTAAGAAAATATAAGAAAACTTTTGGATGGACATTAACTAATATCAAAGGAATTAGTCATTTGATTTATATGTATAGAATTTTATTAGAAGAACATCATGAACCTAAAGCAGATCCTCAAAGGAGATTAAACCCTATAATGAAAGATGTATTTAAGAAAGAAATTTTAAAATGGTTAGATGTCAAAATTATATATCCTATCTTGGACAATGCTTGGGTAAGTCCAGTTCACTGCGTTTTAAAAAAAGGAGTGGGAATGTTGCTGTCAACGAGAAAGAAGATTAATACCAACACGACAAGTCACTGATTAATGAATCTGTATTGACTATAGGAAATTAAATTCCACCACTATAAAAAATCACTTTTCGTTATCTTTTCTGGACCAATGTTGGATAGACTTGTTGGGCATAAATATTTTTGCTTTTTAGATGGATATATTGATTATCATCAAATTCTTATTGCTCATGAGGATTAATAAAAGACAATATTTATTAGTCCTTATAGTACTTTTGCTTTTAGACGAATGCCCTTCAATTTATGTAATGGACCTGCAAATTTTCAAAGATGTATGATTTCTACATTTTGTGATCTAATTGAAAAAGGAGTAGAAGTTTTTATGGATGACTTTTCATTGTTCAAAGCTTCGCTTGCATCATTTTTAAATCATTTAGAAAAAAATTTAGAAGCGATGTGAAAAGATAAATAAAGTATTAAATTAGGGAAATGCTAACTTATGGTTGCAGGAGGAATTGTAGTTGGATATAGAATTTCTAAAAATGGTATGGAATTAGATCCAGCAAAAATTCAGGTTATAACTAAACTACCCCGTCCTACTACAGTGAGAGGGGTTAGAAGTTTTTTAGGACATGCTGGTTTCTACAGGCGATATATTAAAGATTTTTAGAAATCTATTAAGACTTTATGTCAATTATTAGAAAAAGAAGCAAAATTTGATTTCAACCAAGAATGTATTAATGCCTTGGAATTATTAAAGGAAAAATTAATCACAACTCTTATAATAGTTTCACCTGATTGGGAGAAACCAGTTAAGCTAATGTGCAATGCTAGTGATTATGCAATTGGAGCTGTATTAGGGTGAAGATATGACAAAATTTTTAAAGTTATATATTACACAAGTAGAACTTTGAATGAAGCTCAAATTAATCATACCACTATTAAGAAAGAGTTATTGACAATTGCCTATGCTTTTGATAAATTAAATCATATCTCATTGGAGCTAAATGTATTGTGAATACTAATCACTCTACTATAAGATATTTGATTGAAAAGAAAGATTTGAAACCAATATTAATTAGATGAATCCTTCTGATGTAAGAATTTGATTTTGTGGTAGTAGATAGGAAGGTATCTGATTTGAGAGGGCTATGATTTCTACAAAAATGTAAGAATCACATTTAACTTCATGGATGAGAATGTAGTGCATGGGTTTGAGTGCAACTAAATAGGAAAATATTCCTTGATGGGTGTAGAATTGGAGATTTTAGGGTGACAGACTAAAATCCCCAATTTGGTCCAGGCATTTAGAAACTAAAGCAAGATGTTAGCCCTAAAGCGAGAGGAACATGGGAACTCAGGAGTGAGAGCTAGTATCTTCCCAGCTTAACCGCTAATTTAGGTACTAAAGACTGTATTAGCGATTGTTCTTTGTTGCTTGTAAAAAAGATAAAGAATATAATTGTTCCTATTTGACACAATACAATTTTCTTCAATTGGATAATTCCCTGACTATAACCTCATTGTAAGGGGAAGGATAATTTCTTAAATTTGAACTCTTTGTCACAAAACCTAGTTTAGTTTTAGTACATTTAGCTTTGAAGTTTAGAGATTAGTGTAGTAAACGTAGTCGCTTTAGTGGCATTAAACAAATTTTGACCTATTTTCTTACTTAAGTTTTCTATAGTTTAAATATTGTGCTTTTGTGTGATTACCATAACGATATTTCACCTTCCTGTTGGATTGATAATTAGGACTCTATTAGACCCATTTATTACTTGAGTGATACATATACTTGTGTTTTCAACCTAGTGGCGATTTGAAATTGAAAGTATACCCTAATTCACTAAGATTTGTAGCTTTAAATATTTTTAAAGAGAAAACTTATTATACTGAAGTAAATTTTATTATGATTGATCTGCATATTTTTTAGTAAAGCTTCCTTGTTTGTTATGGTGTTGAAAAATATTTATAACGTACAAAAACCACTCATCAATGGGTTACCCTTCTCTTATTTCCACCATGTGTATATAATTTGGAGTTAAATATGAGCCATTGGAGGAGATCTTGCAATCTTTAAAGCCTATTGGAAAGGCCAATTTGGAAACATATGGAAAACATATTGGTTCAAAATCTAAGGATGGAGATTAAGATATTCCAACTACTTCAACCTCAAAACCATCCGCCTCTAGTACTTCTACTTTGGACACTGCATTGGAGCAATTTTTCATACAACAAGGAGATATTTTATCTTTAAAGAATTAGATGTGAGGATTAGAGGCATGCTTGGACCACAATGATGAGTATTTGCAGAGGATATTTGATTATGATGCTACTTTTAATGAGACTGGTAAAATTTTTTAGGGGTGATCATTCAGTTGAATTTCCTACATGCCCATAATTTTCTCCATACAAGAGTGGTGGAGAGATAGAGGAGGATGTTGATATTGATGATGATGATGAGGAGGAGGATGATTAGATTATTTTTCCTTTACTTTTGATCTTGTATTTGGATTTCCTTCGTTAGTTGTTTGATGTATTATTATTGGATTATTGTGTGTGTGCTTTGATTAGTTTTTTTAAGGTTTACATGAATTTTGGACTGCTGTGTTGTACCTTTTCTTTTATGGTATAATTTCTTACTTCTTTTTGCTTCAGTGTCTATTGTCTGTACGTTATAGTAGTCTTTACTTTATGCTTATATATATGTACATTTTGATTAGATTTACCACTGCTCAGCACCTATCTTTACTACTTGTACTTGTACTATTCTTCTGTTTAACACTTTCAATTTCTTTTTTTCTCTATTTATTCATATCTATTATGAGCTGTACAATTTTAAATTAATCAAAATTTTAAGTTTAATGGAAGGGAGAAATTTTTCTTAAAACTAAACCTTATTTGTCGTAAATAAAACATATTTTAAAATTATTTTAGAATGACTTGTGGTATGTGGGATTAGCTTATAGATAACTATATTTTTTATTTTATAAATGTCATAGTAGACTTAAGTAAAAGTTTTAAATAATAAAGGTTAGTTCTAGGTTTATGATATTTTGGGTCTGTTTGGGGAAGTTGCAAATTATTTATAATCTGCTTATAAGCAGATGACAATCTGATAATCTGTAGATTATCAGGATAAGCTAGCTTTTATTTTGGGTCTCTTATTTAGAACATATTATTTATAGCTTTTATTGGATAAATGTCTATTTTGCCACTGTTCATTGATTTTTTTTTGTAGCAGAACTGTATGCGCAAAATAATAGATAAAATAGAAGCCACAAACCATTACAGATCAGTTCAAAAAAATAACATAGAGTTCTCACCATCTTGAGAGTTTCAAAAGAAAAAAATAAAGAGAAATATAATTACAACTATAACTAAGAACATTAAAATGTTTAATTTAAAACTCTTATGTCTGTCCTCAGCTGCACTGTTGTTCTAAGAAACCACATCATGCTGAAACGCCCCTGCGACAATGATAGATCTATCTTTCACTACTGTGAGGCTAACGTGACATGAGGGAGCCGATAGTTTGCAATAACACAACACAACTCGGGAGATCCCAAAAATTCTTGGGCTCATGTTACTATAGAGATAAAAAAAAATAGAGAAATAATTTGTTATATCATAATAAAATTAAGTTTTATATAGCTACAAGAGAACTAAATTAAAATAAAACCATATCAAACTCAAAGGAAAAAAAAAAGTTTGAGTGTGCGGCCTCAGACAAGTAACGACACCAACCCACACATTTGTTATTACAAGGTGAAAGTAGACTTTAAGAAAATGAGTTCTTTTTTGCCTTTAACCCACGGGGGACGATCGTCCTGGGATACATGTGTCAATCAGTAAAAAGAACCATCCATTGAATCCTTATATACAGTTTTAATAAAAAGAAGAGAGGACCTAAGTTGCCTTCTTAATGATTTCACACACAATATCAACAGGATACGATCGCCATGAGCCAGATGTGCATATAAAAAAAAAGCCATCCATGTAAATCCTTAGAATCTGATGCACCAAAAGAGAAGAGAGGATACCGATTGCCTTCATTGAGAATTCACATACAACACTAAATAACAAAAACAAATTAGCCATCCAAAAGAACTCACAAGGTCATATTTTCCATGATTCATCACTGACCTCACACACCCACAAAAAAAAAGCAAAACAAATGAAGAAAAACAAATCTTGAACACATCACTATTATAAATTTGGAAGTTTAAAATGAAACAAATGAAATACTTAACATAATCTTAAATTCCATATTCATCACAATAGAATGAAGAATATAAAAAAAAACATATATTTAATCAGCATCCACAAATTGCATCTGTGATAAACTCCGTCAAAGTAGCCATCTCAGCCACACCCTCACCATCTTGAGTGTAAAATTCATTCGACTCTATCTTCCCTTCCAGTAAGGAATGTTCAAGCATAAATTCTGAAGGTTCTGGAGAGACAAGCATTTTATTTTTGTCAGCCATACTGAAGTACATATCTGATCGAGAGGGATGTCGTCGGATGAAGTTTTGAAGTGACATAGTGGCCACCACAATATGTACCTGTATGGGAAATGGATGCAGTGGCATATCACATAATTTGACCCATTTCTTCTTCTAAACACCAAATGTTCTTTCAATAATCTCGCATAGGGAAGAGTGACATTTGTTGAACATTTCTTTTCTACCTCAGCCGGTACCACTTGATCTTTTAAAATCAAGAATTTGATATCTAACTGGATAGGGCTTTAGGTAGCCCCTTTGCATCAGATATCCAACATCAACCAAATAATATTTTCCTGTTATGAAACTTACTATTAATGACAACACATATATAAACTAATAGGTTTACATATTGAAACATACCTGGAGGCCAATGAAGGAAACACTGCGTTCTATTACTAGTTGCATTGGCAAAAAGACGACTGTCATGGACACTCCCTTCCCATATCACCATCACAAATGTGAAGTCACATACTACCATGACATTTTGGGTAGTGCATCCACTCAAACCAATGCACGTGACCTTTTTGTGGAGGGGTAGTCAGGCATCAATGTGCGTACTGTCAATTATCCCAATGCAGTTCTACTTAGCATCGTTAGGAAGTAATTATATTCTCAAGTGAAAGTAAAGTAGTAATGAAACATACCTTGAAATATGGCATGTAACGGGATCATTGACAACTTGTTCTGGAGTAGTAGCGAATGATAGATCCTTTGGCTTAATGAAGTGTGACGCTAAATTAACTAGGGCTTGCAAACCTTTGGAGAAGTATCAGCTGATTGTTTCTAAGGAATGCTAAAATCGCTCCACAGCTCCTTTAATTGATTCATTCTGAGATGGAATGTATAATTTTATGGCCAAAACCTCCGTACTTGTGGTTCTAGAGGACCCTTGTAGGTTGTGGTATGACATAACTCGTAAAGGAGATAAAAAAAATGGGTGCAATCATGCAAAAAATATTGTTGAACCTTATTGGATGTCAAACAAGCATATCACCCACACATTTATCTTCAACAAATGAGGATTTCATGTGTGGTATTTGTGCATTGGTGAAGTGGTAGGGCTCCAACAACAAAATCATAATCACCATAGCCCATGTCATCTTCTACAGCGCTCTTGCTGCCGATCCATCTTGAAGAAATAGGTAAGTTATTAAGATATAATAAAGTATGGAAAAGTATTAGCAAGAATGTGAAATGAGAAATATATCAAAGCCTTCATAACACACAAAGTAATTACAAATAACTATTCTTGGAAATAAATAAAGCATCCAAATATTAAAATAACAGAGTCATTCATCAAACAAAACACATAAATATTCGATGTGCAATTCAAGCCACAGGGCCATAAATATTTTCCTCCGGGTTCGGTCCTCAAGCTTCTTAACACATTTTGCATGATAACGCATATCAACCACTACTTCTGGAAGAACATCCAATACTATCTAGGATAGTGTGGTCGGGTGGAGCAATAGGTGATGGAGCTGCAAAAGCATCAATTAGTTTTTCTAACATGCTTGTAAAGCCCAACTCACTTGGGTTGAATGCGTGCTTTCCCTTCGCGACAACTCCCTTAAACATTATGTCCAATTTCTCTTTTAATTCCGGCTCAATTCCACAATGCTTATATTTTTTGGATGCTGGTATTGCCTGTAATATTGAAAGGGGTGGGGGAGGGTTAGAAGGCATATTAGTTAAATAAAAAAAAAATATATAATATGAAAAATTAGAGTATAATTATAAGCTCTAATTTTTCAGCCCACCATTCCTGCGGAACATCAATGGTTCGCTTAATGGGATCATAAACTAACCTGGTGGATCCTTATTTTACCTCTTTCCATATCTTCCACTCTTTCTTTAATTTTTCCCATTTGTTTTTAAATTTCTGCCTGGCGTAATTCTCTGAACCTTTTTGCAATAATTTGTCAACCTTCCATATTGAAATATATTGTTGGCCTATTTCTGAGCTCAATTTCTTTAATACACAGATTGCAAAAAATGTTTGTTACTTCTTTATCCCACATTTTCAATGTACCTACTTCAGTTGTCTTAGATATGTTGTAACTAAACGAAGATATTATAGTAGAACAAATAAAATTATCATATATCAACAATAACTTATTATATCACTATATAAATAAACTAATCAAACAATAATTAAAAATTAGAAGTACATAAAAAAAATCTAATAATAATAAAAAAAATTTAAAAAACACCTAATAGATGAACAAACCCAATCGAACAGGTAAAAATACAAAAAAAAAACTTCCTATGTGCAACAACAATGCTTCATTGTCTCCTGTATAAGTAAAACATACAAGTATTGTCTCCTAAACCATCCATGTTACTCAAAGCAATAGATGTCAACATAGAACTATTGTCTCCTTTTATAAGTTAACTAACACAATCACAAGGAGCAGAACGAATAGTGAAAACTTGACCAATATGATTACAGAAAATCCTAAAAACAGTTGCATTGAAAGCACCGTCTATTTTAAGTTTAATAAAACCAAGTGGGGGAATGCCCCACGTAACGAACTGGAAAAATTGCTAAGCAACACCTACCACATATTGAATGTCGTCAAAACCACATATTTTTGCGAGGTTGTGTATGCAAAAACATTACAGATAAAGTATTATGCTATAAATGATGGCTTCATCATTGCACATAAAGTCATAGTTGAGATGGTTTTAATATAGAATTCCACACGTTTGAAACCCATTCAATAGTAGAAAATGATGTAATATTTCAGCAATAGAAGTAGAAATAGAGAGATGTGCTTTATGTTTAAACTTGAGAGCATCCATTTTGGTTTTATCAAAAGTCATAACAGTACTATAAGCAACTTTAAAAGTTGTTGAGCATTCCACTCATCCCCATACCTTAATTCCTTCACAAAAATTTCAATGAAATGTATTGCATCATATAAGTAAGATAGATGACCCAACAGAGAAGCTTCCATGGAATGTTCCAAGGACTTCAACCCCATACCCTCACAGTTGTTAAGCTTGCAAAGAAGTTTCCAAGATTTCTAATAAGTACCATCACCATTGTAATCATGCCAATTCAAAATAGCTGCCATCCATATGGATCAAGGAAAACAAGCCAATCCACCAACTCACACAGACAATAATTTTCCACCTAAATTATTTTGTTTATTCACCGCTAAATATAATTTAGGCCAAGTATTTGCCAATCTTTTGGAATATAAATATCTGTGTAATTGTGGGTCGGGTCAATGTCCATGTCAATCTGAGACATAACTTGGCATCATTGTATTGTGATGTCAATTGAATCTTCTGGTGGACATGTTAACTCCTTGGAGAGCTTGGCTAAAGTGTCTGCTTGAGCGTTATCCCTTCTCGGTATTTGGTACATTTTTGTTTTGGGGGTTTTCTTCAACAACTTCATGGTGTAATGGTGGTACTTCTCCAATTTGGGCTTCATAATCATGTACTGTCCCGCTACCTGCTTAATGATGAGCTGCGAGTCATCGTATATGTTGATATCTTTTATTTCCATCAAAATTGCTAACTCTAATCTAGTTATCAAGGACTCATCTCTGTTTTGTTGTTTGTATGTGGCTCTTTCAGGTGGTATGAGAACATCAACATTGCCTTGTTCGTTTTAACAAAAACCAAATTCATTTCTGCTTTGCCAGGGATTATTGTTAGTGAAACCTTGTCTTTATTGGCTGACAAAGCTCCATTGAAGTACATTTCTCAACATTGAGCATTGGGATGTCCAATTTTCATAACTTGCTTGTCTAGTAGATCATTGTTGAGCAGAGAATAAATTGGAAACTGGTGCACTGCTAGGAAGTCTTCTAAAATATGTACCTTGACAATGCAAAGGGGTATGAAAGTTATGTAGAATTGCAATAAATCATCGACCATCTTGCTAATGGTCCAGAAAGTGTTGGTTGGGTCATCAAATATTACAATAGATTAAATTTCAAGATAGGGTTGACCTTACGAGGAAGCATGTAGTGTCTAAGCTTTTGGGCAGTGAACCTTAAAGCTAGACAATGCTTCTCAATGGGAGGATACTTGTCCTTTTACCAGTGTTACATGTCAAATTAATTAGTATAAGACATTTTTCTTACCCTTGTCATTGACTTGTGCTAACAGGGTTCTGAGAGAGTAGTCTAAAATAGCTGTATAAAGTATCAAAGGTTGACCCGAGATTGAGGCAGCTAACACAGGAGGTGTCATTAATTATTTTTTAATACTTTCAAAGGCTTGTTGGCATTTCTCTTTCCAATTAAACTTTGCATCATTTTATATTAATGTAAAAAATGGTTGACACCATCATGACACATTAAATATAAAGTGCCTTAGTATGTCAATTTCTCTTGAAAGGATCGTAGTTGCTTCAAGGTTTTAGGAGGTGGAATTTCTAAGATAGCTTTAATCATATTGTGATTGATTTCAATGCCACAAGGACGAACAATAAATCTTTGAAATTTCCTAGAGGTGGCAGCAAAGGCGCACTTTAAGGGATTCATTTTAAGATGAAATTGTCGTAATTGTTCAAAGGCAATTCTCAAATCATATAGGTGATTGCCTCATTGTTTGTTGTTTATAACCAGATTATCCATGCTTCACTCCACTTGATTGTGGATGAGGTCATAAAAAATTCATGTTGTGGCTCTCTTATAGGCTGCTCTAGTGTTATTTAACCCAAACAACATCACTGTGTAACAATAGTTCCCGATCAGCGTTCTGAAAGTTGTAAGCATCGCATCTTCTGGTGTCATCTTGATATATTTTATCCAGATGTTCCATCTATGAAAGAGTATATTTCATGAGACGATGTAATATCTACCATCAGTTCCATAATTGGCAAAGGGAACTTGTCCTTTGGGCATGGTATGTTCAAATCTCTAAAATTGATGTAGATCCAGATTTGATCGTTCTTCTTTCTGATTGGCACTATGTTGGCTAACCATGTCAGATATTGCTCCTCTCTTACAAATTTAGCCTCTATCAGTTTCTTGACTTCAACGATGACTTGTTGTTTTATTTCAAGGTGCATCCTTCTAGGAGCCTGTTTGATTGGGGTCATATTCTGATCTACTCCATGTTTGCGAACTGTAGCCTTTGGAGACAAACCTTGCATTTCATCATAGCTCAATGCAAAGCAATCTCTGAACACTGAAAACAACTTAATTAGCTATGAAGATTCTCTGTCGTCTAATAATGAGCTGATGAAAGTGGGTCTAGTGTCATCTTCAATCCTCATGTTGACTTCCTTAATTCATCAACTGTTTACTTGATCTCTTCTTTAAACTATGGCAGAGCATCCTCTATCTGAGATTCTTCTAAATTTTCTTCTGCTTTAAGGCACTCTTCTTCTGCTTCGCTAGTAATAACCAAGTAAAATTCTGCATCATCAGCTAACCATACCGTGCCAAACCCAACACCTTCTTTTGTGTTAAAATTCTATTTTTTAGTGTTTCATAATTCTTCGAGGAGGTGTAACCTTTCTTTCGATAATTGACCAAGCACTAAACCATGTTAAATAATTTTTTGAACAGATGAAGAGTAGTAGCCAAAAGGTAACTCATTTGAAGTTTCCTCTTCTAATTTTACATTAATTTAAGGATTAGAAGAAGAACCATGATAAAATATTATTGGTTTCATGCCTGCACTTTGCACTTCCTTGATCACCAAACCCTCAACTTTATGAGACTGAATTGGGGTTAAGTTCATGGCTTATACATAGTGGTTGATCCTTTCATACATCGATCTATATTCATCTTCATTTTCTTCCTCCAAAGACATCTCTAACTGAGGCTTCTTTTGAGGTATTGTCATTACAGTTTTTTCTTCCTCAAAACTATCCTACAGGTCGATGTTGAGGATTAGATCCCTCCATTCAATAGTCTGTTAACACTTCCTTGCCCTCATCCTTGTCCTTGATCTCAAATGCGAGTGCTAAAAGAGTTTATGTCATCTTGTTGCTAAGAGGTGGCAGAAGACCGTTGAATTGAAGTTGGTTCATCCTGCTTTTGTAATTATTTTATATCCTTAAATCCTTCTAGCATGGCGTCTCTAGAAAAAATTGTTTTCTTCAGAGGAGCGTATTAAGCTGCATCTTCATGAATTTCATTTTTATGAATTGAGAATGACTATATATCTCCTTTAATATAATGCTCTTGACCTCCTTCATACTACTTTATACACTAGTGTAGAGACGATGGGACCATCTTGTATTCATGGATCCACGGTCGGCCAAGTAAGGCATTGAACGATGATTCCAAGTTAATGATGTGGAATTTTGTAGTTGTTACTAGGTCACCAATCCTCAATGACGGTGTCATCGATCTTAGAGCTCTCTCACCTTTTTGGTTAAATCCTCTTAAAATCATTTTGTTAGTTTAGTGCTTGTGAGCGTAGTAAGCTAACGTCTATAGATTCACTAAATTAATTGATGCCCCTCGATCAAACAACACCCTGGAAAGTGTAAATCTATCGATGTTAACTGAAATATAGAGCAGTCAGTTATGGTCAGCTGCGCTAAGTAACAATTCATCATCTGTGAAAGTGACACCAAACTGTTTCTTCAATGAAAAAACATCATCTAAGAAGCTAATAGTAACCTAAGCTAAGCAATTCTCTGGATCATGTAAGGCCCTGACCAGAGCTTCTCTCATCTTCTTTGATAGGATCAGAGCATTGTAAATGCTTAGTTTGGCTGACAACTTTCTAGAATGAGCTAGTATGTTATATTCCACTTTGTCACTCATTCTTTGAGAATCTTTTCATATTGGTATTTATTTTGTTGGCGGGGTTCGCTCTTCTTGAACTACTATATGTTTCACTTTATCTTTTGGAACCATTCTTGAGGGAAAGGCTTTTCCACTTCTAAGGTTTGCCTCTATTATTTCTTCTATCCCTTGAATCAGACATGAAGTTTCATCTTTTGGAGTGATGAGTAGCATGTTGGCACTATTTGTGACTCTGATAGCTCCAACTCGATCACAATTGGCATTCACTGGAATTTGAAGGCAGGTGCTTCACTATCCGAGATATCATAGTTTGCATCATGAATGCCTTCCTTCTCTATATCAATGAGTTCTTAGGGGTTTAGTGTGATTTGAGGATTGTAATGAGGAATTGAACATCTCATTAGATTGGTTATTAGTTACGTAATCACTAGAGATAGTAAGAACGTAGCTAAAATCAACTCACTTTGCATTAAAATTTTCTGGAGGAACATAGATATAATCAGACAAAGTCAATGGTTTGAGGGATTTCTCCCCCAAATCCAAAATATCTAATCTAGAAGATGCTGCATCTAATCTACTCTTCACGTCATTGATCTCTTTCTTTTCGATGTTTTTTGTCTCTATCTTCTTTTGTGGCGGTGAGCTCTCTGGTGTACTCGACAGAACTAGCTTGACAAGTTGTAAGCTACAAGGAAATGCTTGAATCTATTCCAGAATCTTCTTGGAGAATTTGGTCCTAACTGTGCTCCATCCATCCTCTGTCGTGTAAGGATCAATCGGGATGACTAGTGCCATGCCTAAAAATTACCTACTTTTTAATATACATAAATAAAAATAATGACCCTAGAGGGTTATGATTTCACCAAACAAGTGAGTACCACGCTAAACCTTGGATGGAGGGGATGTCACATCTATGGGGGAGTACAAATAGATAGGGAGATAAGTTTTGATAGGTATATAATTAATGATTATAGAGTGACAGGCTAGAACCTTTATCAATTTGGTCTTAGTTCAGAACCTGAGTACCTAGTTGGTCCTATAGAGAGGGCATAGTGGGTAATATGGAAGTGAGAGGCTAGAACCTACTCAGCACAACCATACAGTCAGGAACTTAACTTTTGATTAGCCAATGTTTTTTATATACTTGAGAGAGGGTAAAGAATATGTATGCTCCTATTAGTCACAAAATCACATTTTTACTTTTAAACATTCAATTCCTACACTAATTATGGTCTCATTGTAAGGGGAAATGAATTTTACTTATATAAGAACTTTCAAAATTTTACCCAGACTCCTTAGATTTAGTTTTTATTTAATTTAGTTAAAATTAATATTAAAGTAAATTAGTAAATTTAGGAAAATCAAACTTTTCAAACATTACACTCGGACCTGATAGTAGTATACTAGAATTACCCTAAGGGATTTCTTATCTCGCTTGTCTGTGGGATCTATACCGGGGTCTTTAAAGAAAAAATCCTATATTACATGAAACGATATAGTTTGATTAAACTGTAGGAACTATAATATTAATTGAATGTTTAAAGGTTAAAATTGGAATTAAGATTGTATATTAAAAGGATTAAACTGTATGAAATATAATATACAATCTTAATTCCAATTAATACAGCCCAAATTGGAAACATCATTCAAACTTTAACTAAAATAATAATTTTGGAGGAGAAAACCAACTGTGGGAAGATAATCATATTAATCAAACTTGTAATTGGAATAATCAGGGAATTTTTAATGTTTAACTTTCTTTTCCTTTTAAATTTAACTTTAATCAATAGAGTGAGTTATTAGAAGAGATTTTTATTCAAATGGAGAGTTAGTTAGAAAGTCAAGGGGCCGTAATAAGGAATTTAGAAAACCAACTAGAGCAGATGATTAATTTAATTAACAATTACTCTCCAAAAATTTTACCCAGTGACCCTGAGATAGACCTTAGGAGAAGAATTGTGGGCAAGATAAAGATATCCAATTAAGAGGTGGAAGAGAATTGGAGGATATGAATCAAAAGAAAGTTGAGTTGAGAAAAGAGGAAAAATAGATTGAAAGACCAATAGAAGAAATTGAAATTAAATTAGAAAAACTTATTTCCTCAACCAAGATAAATATAGAAAGTCCACCTCCACCATTTCTTCATCCCCAAGGGAAAGAATTATAATATGACTTGAGATAGAAGAGTAAACTAGTTAAGTTTGATCCAAAATCTGAATCATATAGAGAGAATTGTATCAAAATTTTAGGAGATCTGAATTATCATATAGAGAACAATTTCTTATAAATTTTAAAGATGATATTAATATGCAATTTGAGAAAATCATTGGATGAATATTGGATCTAGAAAGAAACATGAGGAAAAATAATCTTAATCAATCTGAAAAGGAAAAACTGAAAGAAAACTAAACTTTGAGGATTTAGTAGGAATCCCAAGATCGGGAAATGATTGGGTGATTGATTAAGGATTACTTAAATGGAATTTTGATCCAGGAGGAACCCTTTGTTGGGCTGGTGACGTTAAATCATGCGCTTTTTGGGAGGCAACCCATAGTTATCAATGTGGTTTGATTTAGATTGTTTGAGGTTTGTTTCATTTATTTTAGTGCAGTTTGATTGATGTTGGTGGATGTTTGAATTATTAGTGGATTAATTTAATTTTTGCATGTCATTGTGGATTGATTAGTTTGATTGATGCTGGAAGATGTTTGGACTGTTTGTGGATTAATTTGATATTTTTGTATCATGAGGGAGGTGATTCCTTAACTTCTTATTATGGCTGATCTTGTATATGTTATCTTGAAGTAATTGGATTATCGAGTTCACTATGACTTGGGTCTTAACCGGACTTAAGTTTTATAGGAGACGTCTTGATGTTTAGATAGTAACAGTTCCATCTTCATTTTGTTACTTCCTTTTTCTGACCATGTTTTCATTTGATAGGGTCATGAACCTACTTGATGAGCAACATGTAGATGATCTTACACTATCCTTATAGCTATTAGTGGTGCTTAATTAATGGAATTAAGTGATTCCTGAGGTTGTTGTTCGCGACCCAACATAACAAGAATAATCTTGTCCATGAGGCTAACCATATAAAGTTTATGGAAGGCACTTAATATATCATTGTAGTGAATCCATTAGAAATTATAAGTAAGGTAGTGAGATGTGATGAGTTAATGGATGAATTGACCTCATTTATTAGGTGTGTTTGTGTTACAGCGATATAGAGGACTTGGGGAATACTTAAATATATATATTCTTATGTTGATACCTGTTATGCTAGTTAGACTTTTTTTAGTCAATTTCATTCTGACATGTTAAGTTTAGATTTACCTTCTACTAAACACTGTTCTGTCCTAAGTATATTTGCAAATGTTTTGATAGACACCCGTGGTAGATTCTACGTTTAGGGTTGTGATTTTTCTATCAGCTTATATTTTATATGCTAAATGTTATACAAGTTAAAAATCAAGTTTGGGGCGAGGAAGGAAAATGAATTTCAAAGTAGTATACTTCATTTTAGTTTAATATTATTGAAAGCATGTTTTATGCTAGATTTTCTTTCTCGTGCAATCATTCTATCCTGATTATGCATGTATATGAATTTGATAGGATGTTGTAGTAGCTGGTAGATTCAGCTTTTACTTTTCCTTCTTGGTACATTTTATGGAATTGATTGAAAAATATTTAAAACTTCAAGTTTGGGGGAAGGAAGAAAAAAAATTTTCAAAGATAAACTTTATATGTTCTTTATGGCATGTATTTAATTTGATATCAACTTTAAAATGACTTGTGGTATGTGATGTTATATTTAGGTTACTATAGCTTTAATTTTAGGAATGTTAGAAAAAACTTAGTTGGGATCCTACGTGATGAAAACGTTCTAGAGTTAAGATATTTTGTAGGAAACATTAAGAAAATGATGTTGATATTTATGGTAAAAAGGAGTTGAATATTAGAAAAGCTAAGATTCTTAGATTTATACTTTATAAGAATTGAGCTTTTATTGAAACCTTTTTTCAAACCAATTCTTACACTTTTAAAAAGTGGGGGAAAGTTCTGACTTTTGAACTTTAAAGAGGATAGTGAAATTCAAAAATATTAAATGCTATACAGAAATAGTAATCCTAACATGAAAAAGAAAAGAAAAGAAATGATTAAAAATGTCCCTGAAATAAATAAAAAAAATGAGAGAGAAAAAGAAAGATAAAGCAAGAAGAATGAGAAGCTTGAAGAGAAGCCTAATTAAAATTTATTCTCACTTGAATCTTTTTAACAAAAAATATTTAGAAATAATCCTAAGTTTATTATTATTTCAAAAACGTATTGGTTAAATTGGTATAGATAGGGTGCTAAAAATCAGGATTCCTAAGTTGAATAAGAGATATTCTTAAACCCTAGTACTAGGTTGATTTGCTAAAACTTCACTGAAGTTAAACTATAACATTTCTAAGAAAAAATTATAGGAAAATCTACTAAAGCCCACTACCTCAAATCTATAAACTCGGTTTTTAAAGTTGTAGATCTACTTGAGGACAAGTAACATTTAACTTTGGGCGTATTGACACGCCTAAAAATTATGTACTTTTTTATATACATTTGACGCTCATTTCTAATAATATTGTACTTTAAAGAAAGGTATTTGGCATGTTTTTGGTTCCAGGTACAAGAAAAGGAGTTTCGGAGAAAATTGAGCAAAAATGGTGAAATTTGTAGTCAAATCGAGCAAGAAAGAAAATTATGACCTGACGCATATTGATATGTCTTTCTATGCTCAATCTTCTTTACATTTATCACACTGAATGAAATTACACTCTAAGGAAATTTTATTTTCATTTTTATCTTGTAGGTATAACAATTAAAGAAGTTTGGAGCTGAAACGAGGCGAAATGGAGCACAATGTTGCGAAACGGGCATGCTACCACCAGGTTGGTGCCTAAGCACCAAAAATAGTTATGAACAAGTTTAAGATGCCCCAAGAAGATTTTAAGCACCTTTTAGCACTTTAGAAGGCACCTTTTGGCATTTCATACCCGTAGAACTTCCAAGAACATCCAGAGTTTATAGATAGAATAGGGGATGTAGATTCCTACCTACTTTGAAGAGATTGATGCGGGATTTTGAGAGATATTTGAAAGAAAATGTAGGAACTTTGCATGGAGTAGTAGGAGACTTTGTTGGAGGGATTTTCATTTTTATTTCATAGGAAAAAGCTAAGTATTGTATTCTTCACTACCTTATAATTGTTGTAAACACTTTTCTAGTGAATTTGTTTTAATTTAAATAAAGTTCTCTGTTGTGTTTTCTCCAAGCTTAGTGAGTAGTTTTCCTTACTCTATCTTCTTGTGATTAGATTTAATCATGTGTGGGATTAGAGTGGTTTGAATATTTCTTTTATTCTAAAATTGTGATGGTATTTTCAACGGTTATTAATTTACTTTTCAATCTGATAACTTGTAATGTTAACTTGTAATGTTAAAATTTGTTGCAAAACATAATGACCCAGGGGGGCTATGATTTCACCCAACTAGTGAGTGCCACACTAAACCTTGGATGGAGGGGATGCCACATCCAAAGGGGAGTACAAATTGATAGGGAGATAAGTTTTGATGAGCTTAAAATTTACGATTCTAGAGTAATAGATTAGAGTCTTTATCAATTTGGTCTTAGTTCAGAACCTGAGTCCCTAGTTGGTCCTATAGAGAGGGCACAGTGGGTAATCTGGAAGTGAAAGGCTATAATCTACTTAACACAACCATACAACCAGGAACTTAACTTTAGATTAACCAATATTCTTTATGCACTCAAGAGAGGATAAAGAATATGTATGCTTCTATTTATCATGAAATCACATGTTAACCTTTAAACAATTAATTCTTACACTAATTATAATCTCATTGCAAGGGGGAAGAGATTATAATTATATAATAATTTCCCAAAATTTACCCAGACTCCTTAGATTTAGTTTTTATTTAATTTATTTAAATTTAAATTTAAATTAAATCAACAAATTTAGGAAGTTCAAACTTTTTGAAAATTCTAAACTAAGACTTGATAGTAGTAGACTATAATTAGCCTAAGAGATTTCTTACCATGCTTCTCTGTGGGATCAATATCGTAGCCTTTAAAGAAAACCCTATACTACTTGAAACCATACGTATACTTGCGTAGTAACCTTAGTGTGTAAATTATTAATCAAAATTTTTATTAAATATTGATTTTGCACACTAGCTGCTAAATATAAATTGGGTCAAGTTTTTGGCCATCTTTTGGAATCTAAATTACGACAGTGTTGTGGGTCAGGTAAACTAGCTCGGTCAAAATCATATTGACAGAACCCTCTTCAGGTTCTCTCAAATATTCTTCTGGGGTAGTTATAGTTCCATTCTTGAAGTTTCTCTTAAACCAACCCTTGAAAGTGATGCAATCCTCTATGGTGTGTCCCAATAATCTGTGGTATGGACAATATGTAGAGCGATCCTTCTTGTCAACTTCCATGAGCTTCTTAGGCACAGACAACATAATTTCAGGATTCTTGATCAAGTTTTGAAACATCGTTGCCAATGCTTCCTTCTTTAAGGAGTAAACTTTGTTCGACTTCTGCTTCATGGTCGAAGCCTGGCTCCCGTTCGCGCGGTAAGACCCTAACTGGCTAGACTATCAGTGTTGATAAGTTTGTTGTGACGGCTCAATCTGGATCTGTATCAGCTGCTCACCTTTATCAACTGCGGTCACTGTTCCTGATTTCTTCTCATAATTCTTCGCCTGATTTAGCTTGTCTTCTTTCTCCAAGAATCCAAGTTGCTTAGGCTCCTCTTGCTGGCTCGTGGATTTGCTAAGTAGCTTCTCAAAGGTCTTGATGGTGAATCACTTAAGTTAGAAAGATACTGGGCCGTGGATGCTCTTGAGTAAAATCTTAATTGCATTCTGCTCTTGTAGCTGAGGCTCGCACTTCATGCTAAGATTCTTCCAGCAAAGAATATAATCTACTAATGTCTCTGCCGGTTTCTGTCACTCATCCTCAAGATCACCGACGGTGATATGGTGTTGACCTTTGGTAAATCTTTTGACAAACAAATTTTACAATTGTGTAAAGGTCTTTATCAATCCATTCAACATGTGCCCGTACCAGTCAAAGGCAACCCCTAAAAGGCTACTCATAAACTATATGGACAAAAGTGCCTCTGTGCCTCCTGCATTACAACAACTCGTGAAAAAATGTGCCACATGCTGTCAAGGGTTCTCTGTCCCATCAAAGGCCTTGAAATTTGGTGGTACAAATCCTTTGAGATAAGGTACTCTATCAAACTCCTCCAGGTAAGGTCTACCCTTTGGAACAAATGTGCCTCCTTTCGACTAGACCAGGGCCTCTTTCACTTGTTGCTCAACCATTTGCTTTATGTGCTTCTATGGTACTATGTTTTGTGTTGTATACTTCATGGGTTGTTCATCCTTGCTGGAGGTGGTGAACACTTTCTTCTCATCTACAATGTGGACAACTTTTGGCTATTTTACTTCCGGGGAAGCAATATTCAGGGACTGGGGTTGACTTTGAAGAGTGGCCACAACAACTATCATCTCTTCTAGATTCTTCTCCATCATAGTGATATACTCATCTCTTTGTTGGATGGCCCTTTAAAACTAATTAAAGGTTTTCTCCTCGATGGATAGTGGAGCATCGCACAATGATGAAGAGGCCCAGGTCTCTACTACGAGAATCTCTGCATATTCCTCATTCATGTATTCAAACAAGTTGAAATCTCCATCCTGATCATCATCTTGCTATCTCTTTGATAATCCTGAAATGTCAAGTCTGAGCTTCTTTTGGGTGTCTTCAATCAAATCCCCTCTAATTGCCTTGTGATCAATGGGCGGTCTTTGATGAACATCTATACTTACCTCTGATTTTGGGACAACAGTAGGTGTCTCAGACTCCGGATTCTTTTTGGGGCAATGGTTCTCCATGCATCTTCCCCTTTGGTATTGATGTCAAGAAACAGGGTGTCCTGATGATGGCATTAATCTGGTGAAGGGAAGGATGTCCCCTAGTGTGCTAGTCGGATACCGAGACAACTGATCTCTTGGCCTTCCTTACCTTTGAGGGCTCTCCATGTGTAACCATGGATGATAATCTCAGTCTTAATTTTGATTTGACTGGCCTTTGATTTGAGGTGTTAACACTGGTGACAATGGCGGTGGCATCGGTGACTGCTCACTCTCCCAGGCAGAGCTTTGCGGAGATGGGAAACAGTGGCACCTTCTTGTGGCTATGGGGTAGTGCAGTGGGCTTGTACTTCTTCTAGATCTCTGCTTTCATCCTAGGAGTTATGTCACATCCCATCCTCTTTATTATTTCATTAACAAAAACATTTTCCTTCCAATCCAATCTCTCAAAAACTGAGCAAACTCATGTGAGAGGGGTATACTTCTCTTTCCTTTCTCTTCATCCATCCAATCTCTCGAAAACTGAGCAAACTCATGTAAGAGGGGTAGACTTCTCTTTCCTTTCTCCCCATCCATTTTTGAGAGATGATGATGGTAACATAGCTATAATCCGGTCAATGCCTTCTTCTCTGGTAGTGGCAGAAAAAGGATGGAACCTACTCCCCTGTAGGTGAGGCGAGGCCTCATTGACTCTATCTTCTTCGGTAGAGGGGCTGCTTCAGCTATAACCTCAAGGGAAGCTATCTTCGCTATCTCATATGGTGCCTTTCCAAGTAGCACCTCAAACTCATTGAAACCAAACCCAAACTAGATTGTTGACGCTTTGTGGCGAGAGTTTTGGTCGGTTGACGTGTTGAACAAGAAATTTAGGCTCGGTGACGACATTCTTCTTGCCAGTTGAAAAGCTTCAAACGTCAATTAAATCCCATGTTATACCTTCACGCGTCGCGAGTAAGAAAGTTGAAAAAATTGTCTTACCAACTAGGCATCATGTTTCAATGTATTTAAGTTTTAGTGTTTTGTTGATTTATAAGTTTGACAATCTTTGTTTTACTTTGAATTCTATTAAGGAGAGTTATTATGACAATGGTTTTAAATTCAATTTGTTAAAAATAAGCCGAAACCAAAGAAGAATGAAACATAGGTCCCGATCTAAGGTTTGGAGAGGGATTAGCTTCATACCAAACCTGCTTAGATATATCGCTCCTAATCTACTACACCTATTGGGGGTCTAGCCCACACTAAAGGTCTCAAGTTTCTGGAACCTCCCTGTTTAGAGGTGATTGAATACAAGGTTCTAGAACCAAAAAGGAGTTGATTATAGTTGTTCAAGGAAGAAATGAGCAAAGTATGTCAATGAAAGAATATTATTCTGGCCCACGAGGGACATCGAATACTTCTGATGTATGAAAAAAAAACCTCATGCTCAAAATGGAGAGAGGAACTATTCCCCAGCGGAGTTGCCATAAATTGTTGGTCGCGATTCTTGTTTTTTTTTTGAAAATAGGGTTTAATTTAATGTATGTATAATTTTATTTTTTGAAAGTGGTATCTTAATTTTAGAAATGAGACCAAAGGACCTCATATCTTTAATAGTTCAAATAACCGAGCACCACACTACAAATAATGCACCTATCCTAAGGAATAAACACATTTATTTTTAGTGGGGCTCGATTACATAAACTGAAAAATTTATGACATTTGTTTGGTCCACGAGCCTTTTTTTTATATGATGTCTAACAAGTTACCCTACCTAATATAATAGATTTTATATGGTTTGTATTACCTGGGTTCTTTAGTTCATTATAGAGGCAAACCCTTATAGTTAATTACACTATAAACGACAGAATCCACTTAAGAAAACTCTTGATATTGACCAGAGGTATTTGTCTTCAAGATTACAAAGTTTAGTTTTGAAGGTTGAACATGAAATAAAAAAACAGGAGTGGATCAAATAGGAGAAATAATTTTTTTTTGTGAATCCAAAGGAACGAGAAGTAGGGGATGTCACAGATTTTGAGGCGAACCTTGATGACTTCCCAAACTATCCTATTATTGGGCATTATGCTTTAGGAATGAAATTATTTACTTTTTACTACTTCCATTTAATTATTTAGGGCTTATATTAGCATGATATTTGATCATGCAAAATAGCCTGGAAGATAGGAGGATTTATGTCATACTGAATGACGACCTCGGAGTCCTAAAAGAGTTAGGGCTTATATTGCACAATATTGTTGTGCAAAGGCCTAAAGATAATGTAAGGATTTATGTTGCACTAGGAAAACTACCTTAAATTCCTATGCATTGTTTTTGTTTAAACTAAGGAAAGTTTAGATGTTGAAGATCTCTTTTGCTCTCTCGAAGATGTTCTTCTCTTGCATCCAAGTCGTGCTGCCCACAAAGTATGCTCCAAACTTTCCATCATGACTATTGCAAGTTTAGGGTTTAAATTTAAGGTATGAATGCAGATGGTTTGGACGGTTTCTTGCCACTGTGTACCTTCTATACAACCAGACTACTGCTTTCCTATTCTAAGAGGTATTGCAAATAATATAAATATATAAAAGAATAATAAAAGTGCAGTATATAAAGGAAGGCAATAAAAATAGCATTCCGTACCAGGCACTCTACCACTACTGCAAAAGGGGTGCTAGAAATTTAAGTGAATTTATAAGACTTAAAGAAATCATCAAGAAATCCAATCAGAGAAAAAAAAATTCATTTAAATTGTGAGAAAAATTTGAATCAAACAAAGCCGAATTTATTGTCACAGATGGAAGATCAGGGCTGAGTGTAAGACTTTAGTAAAGGTGGGGGCTCAGAGCTGGGTCGTGTGCCTTATAATACCCACTTTGATAGAAGCCGCCATCCCGACAACCCGAGGAGGGTAATCCTTAACCTTAATCCAAGTGATTAACCCATGGACCTTCTGTAAGGTTTTATTCAAATTATTTAATTTGTTCATGCATGTAGAACTTACTTTAGCAGGAAAAAGTAATGATGTTGTAAGAAAAAATTTTGTGAGATATTTTGTAAATTAATATACTCCACTGGCTAATTACTCTAATCAGGCTAGAACTACCAAAAATCCTAAGAGTGTCAGGGGAAACTCCTACCAAAAATTGATGAATAATATCATTGGTCCTATCCTCTCTCCTTACTAACAGTCCTTGAGGTAGGAGATACTATTCCAAATCCCACTATGTATTCCTCGTCTGGCAGACATAAGCAATGTCTTCATTGCCCTTGCCTACTAAACCTCTGAATTACACTAGCCTGATGATCTATGTGTGGCAAAAATATCCTTAGTTTCTCATGAGGATTTAAATACCTTATCCATGATTCAAATACTTGAGCATTGAGTTTCAGATGTAGGTAAGTAGTGTGGGGTATTTTATTGGAAGTGTGAATTAACGGTTCCCGGATCATATCTTAGTGGATTCCTAAAGTCATAGAGGTGATCGTCTTCAAAAAATAATAATAGATCTGAAAGTCCTTCAAAATGCTCAAAAGATTTTAAAAGTGATCAGGGTCTGATACTGACGATCTTTTAGAATCTTTGAGTTATTTCAAGTTCATTTAAACTTATTATCATGTTGAATTGATCATTCCTAGTTGATTTAGTTGTAATGTTTTAAATTGTGCTCAATGAACTTTTAATATTTTAATTTACCTATGAGTGTGGTGATTAGACATTCATTTTATGCTTCACTTAGGATTTATGTGGGTGGACATCCTTAAGGAGAAATTAAGTTGTTAAGGAATACTCACCCCTTCATTTAGAATTGAGCTTGTAGTGTTTGAGAAATTTTTTTAATTGATTGTATTATCTTTTCTAAACCTCATTAAGTGATGTTGGATCAAGCTAAGTTCACTATCAAATTTTTAAGCCTTCATGGGTAGATTTGCAATTTTGAAAAAGGTTGAATGAGATGAACTTTATTCTTATCAAAAAGATTGTATTAACATTTAACCATTGATATAGGGCTTCCAATTGGTGATTTATTATTTTCCTAACACAAGCCTTTCACATTAGGATCATCCAATTTAATTAGCTTCCAGAGCACAATAATTTAGAAATTTATAGTTTAACCCTTTTATAGAAAATATAATGGATTGGTTTCTACCCTTTAACCCTTTACGTTTCAATCATTTCAGGGGGTTAACTATGATCAATATTACCCACTTACCCTCTAGTTTAGCCTAAATCTTAATTAGAGTTTAAAATTCCATAATTATCATTTTGCCCTTAAGGCTCCCACTTCATAATTCTTTAAGCTTAACCCAAATGACTTTAAAAATTTGCTAGTGCCCTACTCATTAGTTAATTAAAATATCAAAGGAGAATTTTTATTTTTTTGTTTTTATTTATTTATTAATAATTATTTTAGTCCAAAATAAGGATTTTCAACAATAATTAATATAACTAAGTAAAATAGATCTTATGCCTAAAGGAAATTATTGGAGGATCACTTAGGTTAGTTGACCACTAGGCATATTTTTTGTGAATTTTTAAAATATATTTTAATTTTTTACAATTTTTAAATGATTTTAATGAATAAATAAATAGAAAATATATTGTATTTCAAAATTACATTATTTTTATATTTTTTATAAGTCTCTCTGACTTTAGGGAACTCAAAGAAATTAATTTCATATTTTTTTTATTCCATTTATTATAATTATTTTATTCACAAATTAAGAAAAATGCATTGAATTATTAAAAATACTTTCTTACAACCTTAGAATATTACAAACATCTTTAGGTTATTCTCTGTGGTTAGGGTAATATTTAAGGTAATTTGGAGTATTTTCTTTTTTTTTTTTGGAATTTTGGATATTTTTAATTATTTTAAATTTAGGAAAAATAGTTTAAAATAAAGTTTTTTATTTTTACTTAAATTTTATTTTTCTTAAGTTCCTCTGGTCACAAGGAAGACTCCAAACTAAGTTTTTAAATTTTTTGATTTTTCTTTTATTTATTATAATTATTTTAAACCAAGGTTATTTACTGAAAAAATAGGTTTTTATATAAAAAATATTTTTTTTGACCTTTAAATTTTTATAGAGGCATCTTGATCCCGATTCTTTTTATAGATATCAATGTGATGTATGTGATTATATTCTTAATTTACTTAATTATAATTCTTACTTTGCAACAAAGCCAAATACTTGATCCCAAGCAAAAGCTAGGTAAATTCTTAACTTCGAAGGAAATGAGAATACAGATATAATATTTAAATATGGGATAGTAGGCAAGTATACATATCGTTATCAAGATATATGACTCTTTGATTAAGCCCCAAATATCAAACTCACAGGGAAAACTAAATATGCACTTTATAGAACAAGAGAAATTAGATAACAAAGTTCTACTTAGCAAAATATTCTTACTTAAACTCCAGATATTAAAATAGGAATGAAAGTTTAATTTTTTTTGTAATTTTTGATAATTGATAATAAAGTAAGCAATTAACTAGCTTAACTAGATATTTGCAAGATGAAGACAATATAAATAAAATATTTTTTTCCTTCTCATGAATCAATAACAAGTATAGGAAATCTGTTGTGGAAGTATTCTAACTGTGTTGTGTCAAATAGGAGCAATAATATTCTTTACCGTTACTAGAGATATAATAAAGAACATTGGTTATTTATAATTTGAATATTATTGAAGACGGCTTAAGTAAGGAATATACTATCTCTCACTCTAGAGTGCCCTCTTCTCCCTCCACCTGGGGCCTAACTTCTCATATCAAAAACTAAAACTATAAATTAAATTGGGGATTTAGCTTGTCACTCTAAAGTTTTCTAATTCTACACCCTTCAAAGTTTATTTCCCTATTTATTTTCACTCAACCCCATGAACTACATTCTCATCCTTGAAATCAAATGTGATTCTTACCATTTTTTGACTCAGACAATACCATCTCAGATCTTACATGTTCTCACAACATGTATTAACATTTTAATTGGTCAAATCAAGAAGTAAATGAAGTACAAGGTTTAAAATCATCATAACTTTTTCTAATATTAAAGTATAATACTTCACACAACTTCCCTCCAATACTTAATCACTTATCATTTTAAGAAAAAAGATTAAGAAAACTACTCATAATTCATGAAAAAAATACAACCACACTAGAGTTTGAAAGTAGAAATCATGCACACAAATAAGAAGTCTAAATTAAAATCAAATGTAGTGACGAAGATAAAAACTTATCTCAAATTTATCTCCAACAAATGTCTTGAAGTTCTTTTGAATCTCTTCCTTCACTCGCAATACAAAATATAACTTAAAATAAAAAGAAAAGTTGGGCGGCGACATATGTGGTGGTTGGCACTGGTCAATCTGATAGATAAATGATGATTGACCTCGATGGATGGATGATGATTGGCCTCTTCCATGGATGATCCAAGTATTCTTTTATAAAAATCCAAGAGGTGCCTTGGTGTCTCTTTAAAATGTCTCCTCATTCAATGAATCTTCTAGAAGTTACCTCCTTTCAAAAGCCAATTGAATTAATTTTTGTGTCCATTAACTATTTCCCACATTTTTACCAAAGGTTGCTTCAAACACCTCTTAAAAAATGTGTCCAAATTCAATGAATCATCAAATAACTACTTCTGGCACTTAAGCGTGGCTCTCTTTGTTTAACTGGCACGTAAGTGCCAGTCCTAGGCACTTAGGCGCCATAGTTCATTTTTGCACCTTCTTCATTTTTCCTCCAAATTTGATCCTTTTTCACTCATTTTATCATTTTTCATCCGTTTGATTGTACCTAAAAAAAACACATAATACTTTTCATTATTACGTGATATCTCAAAAATAGGTATAAATATGTGTACATAGAGACTATATATTTTAGTTGTATCACCTCCTAATGTTATTATCTACAACTTGGCCCATTTTGGTGATTATATGTATTATTTTACAATTTTATAATTTTTAGTAATTTTTATTAATTTTAAATAAAAATGACTTGAAAAATTTGCAACTATGACTTTTATTTTTTCTAAGATCATCTTACAACTGTAACCTTTCAAACAAGATTTTATATTTTTCAGACCTTTCTTTTTTTTATAATTTTTTTATTTAAAATAATAATAAATATTTCAAAAATTAGGGCTTTTGCTCATTGGGATATTCTTAGTCCCAGGAAAAATCAGAGAAGATCCCTAAGCTTATGAAGAACAAGCCCTGAAAATTTTATTTAGATTAGATAATTATTTAATTACTTATGATTTAATTACCCTTAGCAGTATTTAATTATTTAAAAAAAAACATAAAGAAAATATTTTTATTTTTTGTTCATATTTTTCTCATCTGTTCCCGAGCAAAGAGATGTTTTATTTTATTTTTATGGTTTTTCTACACTTGATATGAATTTTTAAAGTTTCTGTATTTATTTAATTCAAAAATACTGTATTTATCTACTTATTTGAGTCGGCGTCGCGTAATCCTTAACATCTTCGAAGTGCTACTAGTCGTATGCTAATTGGTGGCGCTTTCCATGTGGCCTACTGAATGTGCCCACTGTTCTCATAACATCACACCATTTGAATCCATCTCAAACGTTTGTTCAACACACGCGGAAATGGACGACATCTGTCCAATGTCCTAACCCGAGAACCATCCATGTTCTAGACCTAATATCCCGCTCTATTTTCAACCAAATCAAATGGGGGTTATTCCAACACCTTCATCTAAGTGAGATGAGCCTATCTATATAGTTAAATATGTATGACATGCAAGTTCTCTTCACAAAGGTCCAAACCAAAGAAAAAATTTGGAATTTCGGGTTATACCTTAGCCCAAGAAGTGAGGCCTTGATTAGGCTGGTTGGAGACGATCGCCTTGAGTCCACAAAGCTCTTAAAGTGTTGTTTTGAACTGAGGCACAACTTATGTATGATTTCAATTAGAAGGTGATTCGGGCTTGGTCTAGGACTATGTAAGAGTGCTCGAGAGAGGGGGCTTTTGATTAATGAAGTGGTTTCGAGGTCTTGTGAAGCTTGTGGAATGATCAATTTGGAGTTTTGAGGAGTTTTTTGAGTGGCTGAAAAAGCCCTAGATTTGGATGATTAAATTGAGCTCGAGTAGTGGCAAAGGGTGGCTGAGGATGGTTGGATTGCACTTAGGGAGGCTGTGAGAGGCTCTAGGAGCAATTGGGTCGAGTTTCCCTTAGGTTTTTGGATGTTCTCCAATTTTGTTTGTGGAGAGGGCCATTTATAATTGTGGCCAAGGGGAAGGCCTCATGTTACCATTTGTTGGTTCCAATAAGCTGAGGTAGAGGGTTGATTCGTGCAATTGACCAATAGGAAAGAGCCACAAGGGATGGGTCAAGTTAGAGGTTTAAGCCATGGTGGCCTCTCTCAGTTTTGGGTTTTCTAACTACTAGGGTGGCCAACCAAGCCATGGGAGGTGGCTAGCTAGCTCAGAGAAGTCAGGGAGGCTTAATTGTGATTAACTTGGGGAATGGGAAGGATGGTTGCATGTGTTAGCGAGTTAACCAAATTTAGGCTAGGAATTTCCATAAATCAAGGGACCCTTGGTCCATGGCTCAAAATAGTTCTTGGCTAGGATTGATGTAGCTAGGTTATATGCTTAGGATGGGGCTGAGGTGGTTAAGGTTAAATCAAATCAAAGAATTAAGGAAAAGTTTGGTTTTAGGATTAAAATGGGGTTTAAGCTTGGACATGGATTTTGAGCTTGGTGTGGGCTTGGCTTTAGACCAATTGATGGTCTCATTTGGCCTAAAATAATGTCATGAGGAATTTGGAAATTAAATTTTGTGGAATTGAAGCAATTTCATGGCTCAATTTGATGGAATTTGGAATTAGGTTCAATTTTGGGGTAGCTGAATTTGGCTTAGGGTTTGGGTTTGAAAATAGGTGTGAGTGGGAATGAATTTGGTTTAAATTGGGCTTAAATATGATGAAATTTGGTTTGGATTTGAAAATGGGCCAATTTGGAATGAATTTGGTGAAAATTGGGGGTGATTTAGGGACTTTGGGGATTTAAGGGTATTTTGAAAATTTTGGCCAATTTTGGTGTATTTGAGGATTTTGGATGCAATTGGGAATATTGGGTGGTTAGAATTGGTTTTAGAAAAGTTTGGAAAGATTTTAAGAAATTTTTGGATATTAAAGGCATTTTGGTAATTTTGAGTGGTGTAGGGGTATTTTGGTACTTTTGAGGATTTTGGAGGTATTTGGGCAATGCGGGTAATTTGAAGTAGTTCAACATGACTTTTGATGAGGAATTGGGAGTTTGGGCAATTTTTTAGGTTTAGGGTTCCAAGGGCATTTTGGTAAATTTGAGGAACAATAGGGGTAGGAGGCCAAAGCGGGATGTCTTAGTGGAATTGGGATTGATGGCCATTCAAATTGAGTAAACTCCTCCCCCAATTCATAACCCATGGGGAAGCTCATTTTGGATCCTCCACATGTTGGTCCTAGACACCTTAGCTAAGGACTAAGGGCTTGGGGCCACCCACACGAGTCTCCATAAAGAAGTGGGAGAAAGTTTAGGTGAAGTGATTTTTTGGGTTTGAGTGTGTGTCTGAAGTTATGACCAAGACTAAGCCACTCAGGGTTGCCCGAAGATCTCACTGATCCTATTCAAACTCACTCTTGGGACTTCACATGTTGGTTCTAGCCATCGCAACTGAGGAATGAGGGCTTATGACCACCCATGTGAGATTTCACAAGAAGAGTCAAGAAGTGTTTAGAATTTCTTTGTTGGAGGGTTCCATCACTAGTCCTCTAGGATAATCAACAAGAAATTCATATGGCTAGATCATAGGCTTCTAAAGAGAAGAAAGTAGACCTCATCAAAAATGAGGGCAACAACTATATGAAGCAGCTTCACTTCCTATAAGCTTGTCATGAGGTTGTTGTATCGTAAAAACAACTTGAAAATCATAAACATCATAAAAATTTAGGAAATTGGGTTAGATTTTGTGATTTAATCAAAATCCTTACTCATTTGTCAAGATTTATCTCGAGCGACCTTCTCAAAACAAATATGTCATTCTGATACTATCTATTCTTCCTTCCCCTTATTGCTATTGCTTCAATTTTCTATTCCCCTCACTGAAATTGCGCTAATAGCTTTTATGATACCTTGAAAGCAAAGCTTGACATTTTAGACACAATTCTGCTTCCACTACGGTGACCGGAAACAAAAAATGTGTACTAATACATGAAAAAAAAAAAAAAAACAGAAATAGAAAGAAGGAAAGAAATGTCACAAATGTTCATAAACGAAGGTTTATACTCACCAAAATTTCCCTCAAATCACTTGTCATGAGCTGCAGCTTCCATGAGTGTTGCCTAGTTTGTGCGGCTACAGTAGTCTGAGCGTACTTATCGGATGAGGGAAGGAATCATGAGAGGGAGGAATAAGAGTGTAAGAATATATGTGACTCCCTTTACCCTCGAGTTGTTGCATGTTTTGTAAGGGAGTCAGCTTGGAATAGCGGAATGTGAGAGATTAGGAGATAATTAAGGTTAATTAATTCTAATTAAACTTATAAATCTAAACTTTATATCACTAATCCAAACATAATTAATATATAGTGTTTTATATCAACTTGATCAATTTAATGTGTGGAATTTTTTAAAATTACTTCAATTGAATTTTGAGGGTATGAAATTTGAGGTACTTTTAAAAGTTTTCACTTTATCTAGTTTCTCAAATTTTTGGTGTCACAGCGCTCCCCTGCTTAAAAAAATGTTCTCAAAATTTTTTTTGACTTTACTTGAAAAGAAAGGGATATTTATGTTAAATTTATACTTCTTTTACTAAGGTGGCTTTTATTGCGAACATGTGTTTTTACTTTATCTTGGTAAAGGTAATTTGTTTGTTCCTGTTAGATTTTTTCTTTTTGTCCATGTATTCATGTTAAATTCTATGCTCTAAATTTGAAACTTATTTTTACAGCTTTGTGTTGCCATCGAAATGTCGTCGCCATCTCCAATCCCTCTGTCATGTCGGTTGTTGATATCATTGTCGTTGAGGAGTTGTTACTTTTTATTTATTACATCGTCATTTGCTTAGAATACATATTTCTCTTAGATCATATGGATAATCTTGAGATCTTGAGAAATGAGGAATCAAAAGAAATATGTAGGGACATCTTTCCTGTGGAAAATATTATAAAGAGAATTCCAAAGTGTTTGGTTTTGGAATTACTTGTGCAAGAAAGACCACATGAAAAGCCCCCATAAACAAAGATTTATATATTAAAATACATTATAGGGTTCTTTCTCTCCTATAAAAGCAAGTTGTTACAACTAATTACATCTTACATAGTTAGTTAAAATTACCTAAGAAAACTCCCGATTAAGGTTAAAATTTGCTCTCAAAGATAAAAGTGTTTTTATCATGGAAAAGGACGTCAAAGTCTTGTCCTATGGGTAGTAGATCCCTAAGGATTCAATACTATCCTACAGTTTGTTTTGTCATGTTATTTTATTATTATTTTGTTCGGTGTTTTGGGGTTTATTTTGTTGTTTCATCTTTAGAGTTTATTTAGTTTAAACTTTTATTTCATTGTTTTGTTTATCTTTTTGTTTTTTTCAAAGGATTAATTGAGATTCACCGTTTCGAGTTTTGAAGCTTTGTCCTTGCAAAATAGATTTAACACATCATAATAACATGTAAAGTAAATCTTGGATGACTCTCACTTTTTGTATTTAGCGGCCTTGCAAAGCAAAGTTAGTACAATGTTATTTTTTAATTTGTTAATTTAATTTGTTGAATTTTTAATTTTTAGACAACTCGGTCAAGATGTTTTTGGCTCAGTCATCCCGGGGTTGTAGGGTACCCTAATCTACTTAGTCTGAGAGATGATTAAACCCACTCAAACCAATAAATTCTTGTCAACAATCATAGATTGCATTGTTTAAGAGATCTTCATGGAGCATCTTTTTTGAATTTTATGAGTTGGGAAATAAAAAATAGCGACAACGACGCCAAGTTCGTCTAATCAGTAACAAAGGCATATTAGATGTATCAACACCCAACAATAAAAAGATTTGTGAGGGGTGCGTTGCATCCAAATTATAAAGTTTGCACCCGACAGCGACAAGCTTCATGAGGGGTGCCTAACGATTGCCAAATGCCTATGGGACGTATCAACACCTTGCAAGGACAAGCTCCACGAGGGATGCGTAAACGATCATTTTCATCGAAATTATAAAGTTTGCTCCCAATAGCGACAAGTTTCGCGAGGGATTTCTAATGATCGCTAGAGGCCCATGTGACGTATTGACACTCGATAGTGACAAGCTCCGCATGGGGTGTGTAAATCATAGTTCTGAGCCCAAATCATAAAATTTACACCCAAGCGACAAGCTCCGTGAGGAGTGTACAACTCAAAGACTTTCCTCACTCCCGAAATTAAATAACTCCCTTCTAGGGCAAGTAAATAAGCACCTACAAGACTCCTCATTAGGGCGAGCAAATACAAGACTCCCTTCTGAGGTGAGCGCTTACAATAATCTCCTCTGGGGTAAGCAACTATAAGACTCCTTTCCGGAGCGAGCAACACCTAGATTTTTCCTTCAAGGCTAACATTTCCCCCGACGACCAACTCTTCTTCTGAAGACCGATTTTCCCTTCAACCGGCCATCAAAACCTGACAATTTCCTTCCAACAAGAAAAACACCGGGAAGGCAGACACGACAGATAATGACAAAGATACCAGAACCAAGCGCAAAAAGAGCCTAACCGAGAGTATCATTAACAAATTACGTATTGAAGGCTTGTTTGATTTATAAATTTTCTTGTCCTTATCGTAGTTGGCAATATCAAGGAGCAAGAAAATTAGGGAATTTAATACTTATACTAAAAAATGATTTGCACGAATCTTGAGGCAATCTAGTAGTCGGTTATGCTCTCCCTCTGCCATCTCATTTCAGTCGATCGGTCATGCTCTCTCCCTCTGCCACCTCATTTCAGTTGGTCAACAAACATATATATGAAAGTCTGCATCGATATCAAGATAATCCAACAGTCAAAATAAAAAGGACTAAAATGCTCTTTGCATATTTCTAAAACAAGGCTAAACATTTAATTTTTATATTATTTTGCCCCTTCTATCTTCTATAAATAGGAGTTTTATAATATAAATGAGACCTTTTGGCTCCCCCACACTTGTAAAACCAGGCTTTGAGAAATAAAATGAGTTCACGAGCCCGGTAACATCCCATTTTCCCCCCGGTCAAGGGATGTCCTCTCTCTCTCTCTCTCTCTCTCTATCATTTCTCTCCCTCTCAATACTCCTCGGAGCAACGCTTTGTTCCTCTAGCATGATCTCACTCTCTCTCATTTCTCTCCCTCTCTAGATCACTCATCGGTATCCGTTCCTTTAGCATTATCTACAAGACAGATTTGGATTCACTACACTTTACCTGTTTTTATCATTTTCAAGTTACAATAACATAACTAAATTAGTCAATATAAAAATCTATTGAGCTTGCAGCAAGATTTTCACATAGTATACACTTACTGTAAGATTAACGAAGGATAAAAAAACATAGCAGAAGTTAGCAGTTCTATAAACTTGATAAGGGCGTAGTCAGACTAACATTAGAAAATTAAATTTTCTTAAAAAAAAGCAAATAAACATATATGAAACAAACTAAAAAAGAAAACTGCAGTTGTTCATCAATTGAATTCAGCCGAAGACTGCTGGAGAAAAGCCACCTCCTTTATTGTTTTGAATGCTTCATCACGTAACTGATTGGCATGATGATCAATTTTAGAGATGAAATTTGTATTCGCTGGTTTCATAAGAGCTAGTGCGTCGAAGTTGGATTCTTGTCCTTGGAATTTGCCGAAGAAATTCCTGCTTACGGCAGAAGAAACATTGCTTAGACATTCCTTTATGATGTAAAATTGTTTGACGTCAATCCATTAACTGCCTCTTGAAACAAAAATCTAACACACACATGCCGCAAGCCTTAGCCTATTGGTGGTGGGATCACTGCAAGTCCCCTCAGGTCAAGGGTTAGATCCCACCGTGACACGGGGGCTCTCGAATTTTAGGCACATGGTGCGGACTCTCATCATGGGCCAAAAAACACATGTGTACATATATATATATATATATATATATATATGTNGCTCTATTGTTTATAGAAACATTTATTGTATTACTTTCGGAGAGAATTCTGGTGGTTTAGCACACCCTGCCCTAATCTGCACACTATGTGAACAGTCAGGAGTTGATTTTAGAGTGGATGAGGAGAGGATTGAACCTCTAAAACCTATTGGGCCTGCCAATATAAAGATTTATGAATCTCATGTTGGATGAAGATCTGGAAGTAGGACCAGAGATATTCCTTTTACTTAAAGTACTACTTCTAGTACCCCTACTAACTAAGAACTTATGGAGAAAATAATGATCCAACATGGAGATATCTTGAGAATGGAAAGTAGAATGAAAAATATGGGGGCCAGGAATACACACAATGATGATTTGATACTACAAAAGTTTGAATATGATGCTGCTTATGATGATGCAATTGTTAGATACATGAGGGGTGATCACTCAGTTCAATTTCCTACTCACCCTACTTTTACCCCATATCAGCAGCAAAATTTGGATGTGGAAGAAGAAGATGATGATGATTGGTGATGCTTTAGTTAGATTTTTGTTTAGTTTATGTTTGGTTGTACTTCATTGTTGAGACTATTTGTTTTTAGAGTGTGATACTTTGTTTTGTTTTAGATGTTATGTTGAATTGTGAACAGTAGGATTGTAAAATTATTTTTGCATTGCAAATCATTTTAGTACTGTTGTTAGTTTTTAGTACTTTGTTAAATATATTTGTAGTAATTCTTTCTCAGCAAATTTTTTTATATGTATTATGTGTTATTTAATGTTTTAAGCCTTGTAGCTTTTTACATTAGCACCTGCAATATTTCAGAGTTAAATTTCAATATTAGAGCTTTCAACAGGTAAATCTTTCCTTTATGTATTAAATGTTTTCTTTCACCCTTTTATTTTTTCAGTTCTTCATGCTAAATCTTTTAAAAAATTACGTTTTGGGGGAAATAAAATTCTTTTTTAAGGAAATGAAACTTAATTTTATTTATCCTTAATTAGCTATATTTGCAAAATTTAAATTAACATGACAAGGTATTGGAGGATAACTTTAGATAACATATTTGTGTTTCTAAATATATAGTAAACTTAAGTAAAAAAATTTAATAATAAAGGTTAATTTTAGAAATTAAGATATTTGGTAGGATAGAATAAGACAATGTTTTTCTATTGTAAGTAAAGGAATTTGTATTTTTGAAGTATTAAAAATCTTAGGGATTCATGTAAGAAGAAAATAATAAAATTTTATGAAAAATCTTTAACGCTAATATAAATTTATAAGTGAAGGAATGTGAAAAGTTTTTAACCTTGAGAAGAAGATAATGAAGTTCAAAATTATTAAAGGCCATCTAGATATAGTAATCCTCAGATAAAAAAAAAGAAGAGAAAAGAAAAGATAAAGGATTGAAAATGATCCTGCAAAAGAAAAGAAAAGAAAAAGAAAAGAAAAAAAAAGATGTGAGGAGAAGCTTGAGGTGATGCCTAATTAAAAATTGTCTTCACTTGAATCAACTTAAAGAAGGAGACTTGGTTATATTTTCTAAACTTATATTTCAGTATTAGCATATTTACAAGTAAAGTTTCATGAAGTTCTTTTTCATCTGGATATTCTAAATGGCTTTATTATGAATAATTTGCAATTTTCCTTGAAAAAAAATAGAGAATCAGAAATCTTAGACTTGAATGCTAGATATTCTTATACCTTTAATGTTAACTGAAGTTATTTTACATTTTTCTTAAGTTATGCTATTGTATTTAGTAGACTAAAATATGAAAATCTAGAAGTTAAGTTCTTTGTCATGAGTCATATTTTTTATGCAGTAAAGGAGTTACTTGAGGAAAAGTAACATTTAAGTTTGAGGAATTTTGATACACAAAAATATATACATTTTTAGACCTATATTTTGTACTCATTTTTGGTGATATTGCACTTTAATGGAAGGTATCTTTCATATTTTGTTGTAGGTTGTTGATTTTTAGGACTTGGAGCAAAAATGAAGCAAAAAGGTTGAAATTTGGAGTCAAAATGGAGATTTTGGAAATTGTTCAGCACCGACGACGCC
>JXCR01147260.1:159762-177013 GCA_002079205.1 Phalaenopsis hybrid cultivar
TTTAGGGTTTAGGGTTTAGGGTTTAGGGTTTTAGGGTTTAGGGTTTAGGGTTTAGGGTTTTAGGGTTTAGGGTTTAGGGTTTACGGTTAGGGGTTTAGGGTTAGGGGTTTAGGATTTAGGGGTTTAGGGTTTAGGGTTTAGGGTTTAGTGTTTAGGGTTTAGGGTTTAGGGTTTAGGGTTTAGGAAGTTCTACTATTTCTATTAAGTGTGAGTTTAAGTGTCTTTTGTGTTTGTAAGAGTAAGAGTTTGGAGAAATCTTTAAGGAGACTCCAGAATTTGTGTTGGGGAGAAGACATAAGGTACTTTATATTTATGTTTAAAGTTTTTTGTTTCTAAGACTTGAATTTCAATACAAATTATGTGTTTTTTTTTATTTTCAATGATTTCGGAGTGGTTCCCTTTCTTTCTTCTTGCATTTGAGATTTAATCTTATGAGATAAGAATGATTTAAAGATTTCTTTTTTACTTTAAAAAATTGTGATGTCATTCTCACTGATTCTTTATTGACTTTACAAATTAGCCACTTGTGAGGTTAAAATCCATTGAGAAATATAAAGACCCGAGAGGGCTATGATTTCACCCAACTAGTGAGTGTCACACTTCATTTTGGGCAAAGCCGCTGCGATCACCTAAGAGGGGTGCAAGTAGATAGAGAGATAAGTTTTAATGGGCGTAGAATTGATGTTTCTAGGGTGACAAACTAGATCCTTTTTATCAAATTGGTTTAGAGTCTGGATCGTAAGGTTCCCTAGTAGATCCTATAGAGAGGGCACAGTGGGTAATCTGGAGGCGAAAGACCAGAATCTACTCAACGCTACTACACATACTGGTGAAAAACTCTAAATTAGTTAATGTTCTTTGCTAGCATTGGGAGGGGTAAAAAATAGGAATGCTCATATTTGTCACAATACATCATCTTATTTTTAGTCATTTAAATCCTACACAGATTAATATCTCTTTGCAAGGGGAAAGATCTTTTCATAATATTCAAACTCATTAAATTTGCTATGTTTAACTGCTAATCTTAATTGTTTCTTTCTGCTTTAATCTAATCTTAACCTTTGCAATCATATTGATATTTTTCAACTTTTATTTTATCTACAATTTAGATAGAATTTTGCAAGCTAATTTAAAGAATTCAACTTTTCTCGTGGGATCGACACTGGAGTTTTTAAATAAAATTCTATATCACTTCTAACGATACATATACTTTCGTGTGAAGCTATCTATATCATTTCATTTTTTCACACTAGTCGCTAAATATAAATTGGGACTAGTTTTTGGCAATGTTTTGGAGATTAAAAATACAAGTAATTGCGGGTTGGGTCAATAACATTAAAACATGTTTGAACTATATTGAATATCACTCAAATATGTATCAAACAAAGTTTAAGCAAGCATCGAATAAGATTTGATCATATTATGAAGATTGTTTCAATACAATCCAAGTAATAAATTTAATACAACAAACATTACAGTTTGGTTGGGTACTCACCTAAATCATGATGAACAAAATTAGTTTAAAGAAAGTTCAAATAATAATTAAGGCATAATCAAATATTTATTTGGTTCATGTTAAAATCAGTTTTAATTCTTATTATGACAAGGTATAAACATAGATCAATCAACATTGCTAAAAAATAGTATAATTTTGTTTCAAATATAGGTTGAGCACAGATTAGCTTGGGTTCAATCCAGATTTAAGTGGGATTGGAACATGGATCAAGCTTCAAAAAAGTTTAAGCATTATTCAAATAAGTTTAGAATCATGATTGTATGAAGTTCATATCATTCAAATATTGATTAAATAGTTTTTGAATGATGATAAAATTTTGATTAAATTATGATCAATATTTGGTCAAAGCATCTTAGGAAAAAAAGATAATATTAGAAAATGTAATTTTTTTTAACAATGATAATGATCTTCAAAGGATGATTGAAAATCTGTTAAAGCATATTTAAGTTATCATCAAACAGAAACTGAATAATGATCAAATCATTTTTGAAGTATGATCAAATCATTTTCAAACGGTAATTGAATATCCTTGTACACTGATCAAATCATCTCTGAATAATGGTCAAACCATCAAAGCATTTTTTAAAAATGATTTGGTATTTTCGACCATGATCAATCTACGCTTTGTCTATATTCAATCAATATCATTGTGTTGTTTAAAGATAGTTCAACAAAGGATTGAATAATGGTTAAATTATCTAACTTATCTTTGTTCACGATCCATCTATATTCAAACATGTTTCAATTATTGTTCAAAGATGGTTAAAAAATGAATAAATTATCATCAGACCAACATTTTTTTAACTTCCTAGTAAGCAATATGTTGTCAATTGGCATTCTAGGATTATGACATCTATAGACTCTTCGTGTTTAGGATTTAAACTACAAAAATTATATTCAATACTAAACAAATCATATGAATAACAACACAAACAGAAGAGATACTTGAAAGGATTGAGAATCTCCCCTGAAGGGAAGGTCCCATAATTACTCCATAGCAGTTTTGGTTGGTTATCAAATAGTGAGGATATAAAGGTCCTAATTAAACTTTCATACATATTTCTCTAATAAAAACGAATATAAACTTTTTAAGCCAATTTTGTTTATTATACAACTTAAATAGTCAAATTTCCCAATGAAAAGGAATAAAATTCTATATAAAGTTGTTAAATATCCAAGCATTGTAATCATATAAAAGGCATAGTTGGCTTAGTTTGAAATAAAAGAGACGTGCACAAATCTTATGATAAAAGTGAGATTTGGGTTTGTAATTTACCTTAAAAATAAAAGAAACGTCGAAACGAAGATAAATTTAACTTTAGCCATGCAATGTTATATTCATCATATTAAAAATCTAGTGGGAAAAGGCGAAGCGTGATTCATGCGACAATTCAGGCTCCGTTTGGTTCAGCTTTTTGGCCGGGTGCTGCGTGGGACATCTATTTCATCCTGTATTGATGAACGTTTGGTTCGTAGCTTTGCGGCAAAATTTCGCAACGTTTAGCGAAAGCGGGCCGCGATATTAACCCCATGGCCCGGCTTTCACCTGAAGATATTCCCCACTTACCCCTTTCATTTCTCTTTTACCCTAACTGCTTCTCTCGCAGCTCTCCTTCGTCGTCTTGCTTCCTAGCCCCTCGATCGACAAATCTGAGGTATAACAATCAATTTTCTTCTTCTAATCGCAGATATGAGGGAGCTTATGGGTTTATTTTTAATGTGATATTTCTCTTCTCATCTCCTTCCTATTTCTGCGATTTTTTGTTTAGCGAATGGAACCTGTTTAGTTTTTTACCGATTGCTTGACTAGGGTTTTGCCTTTTCTTTCCCTTCTCGTTTGAGCCATTCTTGTTTGGTGGATGCTGGCTCAAGAATGGAATAAGGTTGTGTTTGTGGTGGTTGATTCATGTGTAGTGGTTGTTGTTCATGTTTTTTATTTCCGTTCTCGGTGGATATGTACATTAGTTAGTGGTTGATTCATCACTGATGTTTTGCTCTGAGACACATTTGTTTGCAATTGGGGCCAGATTAACATGGATAATGCATGTTGCAATGATTTTTTCTCTTTAGTTGATCTTCGACAGCTCATTATGACCGCAAGTTAATACAAAATTTATTTAGAGTGAAGTTCATAGATCACACCTTATTAATATTTTGCACATCAGCTACATATGAGCTGTCGAATTGATGTTGAGTTGGCTTAATGTCACGATACGTTATTCTTATCCTCCAATTGATGTTGAGTTGGCTTAGGAGGGGGAATGATTATTCCCTTATTCTCTTGCTTGTGATTAGTAAGTGGTGTTTTTGATTCCTTATTATTTTCCTCTTCCTCAATCTTAGTTTGAGAGTGAGGAGTGGTTATACCTATATATGTTGAAGTCATTTATTTGATTTAAAATGACAGGAGGTTTGTTTATTGTTGTATTTACATCTTGGGGACAATGAGTCATGTTATACTCTCCATTTATTTGGTCTTCAATAGACCTTATTCGTGCGTCGATGACATTTTCTTGTGCTATCACTGCTCAGGGCAATCTATCCGAGCTTATTGTAGTGAGGCTTCAAAAGCTATAATATTCCAGATCACTCAAAGTGATGTGGATGAAGCATATATTAAAATACTATAAAGATGTTATCTGTATTAACAATAATTATTTATTCATTCTTCATCATTGCTGATCAAAATATATCTAGCACACGCGGCCATGGCCAATGCACGAATACCAAAGATGAAAGGGAGAAAAATAATAATGAAGATCATAGAATGAGGTTAAACTTGTGTATCAGGTGTTATCATATATCCTCTTATCTCCTTATCTCCTTGTGCACACATCTTCTCTTTTATATATAACAAAGTATCATGATTACATAGATATACATAAATATTAGAGTTAAAATATATTATATTGTCCAATATTAAGGTGTATCATATGACACCCATGTAGCTTAATTGATCCTGTAACACCCTCTGTAATTGAGGACCGATATAAGTGGATGTTGAATCCAAATTTAACCATGAGACACACCCATAACATTTGAGTGTTTGAACCAAGAAAAATTGAGAGAAAGAGTGAGGGAGAGAAGAGAGGCGTGGAGTGTACAAAATGAGGTAGCTCTTGTGACATTTTTTTTATAAAATTAAATATATTTTATACATAAAAAGAGTGAAGAGCCTAAAGTCTATTCTTGTAAGAAGATACATGAGAGAAAAGAGAGAAAAAAATTTCCTATTACATGAAAAAACCCACTTTATTTATATGAGAGAGTGAGCAATGAAGGAAAATTATGTTTATAACCCCGCTTTATGGAGGGTTGTATAGGTTATTTAGTTCATGATCAAGATGATGATTTTGTAGATGCTATAATATTTCAAATCACTCATTTCACAATGTGATGGCTAGCCACTATAAGGGGAATTACATTTTTGATGCTTATGCAATAAATTTAGATGCTAAAATATCATATACTATTTTTTTAGTGACAGCACAAGAATGTGATACATTTAATTCCCCTCATTGATTCATCACTGATGACCCTGTCACTCAATAAATATTATAAATATAATAAGCATCTAATAACTGGAATAACTAGAATATTTTTTGAGTGACAACACAAGAATGTGATGGCTAGCCACTATAAGGGGAATTACATTTTTGATGTTTATGCAATAAATTTATCACGATTTAGTAGATGTTGTAATATTCCAGTTATTAGATGCTTGTTTCCAATATCATAATAAACACACTTGTTTCCAATAATGTTTGAAGCTCATCTATTAGAGGTTATGAGTAGACATCAATTTTTTTCTTGGGGCTATGTAGACCTGGTATGATCGAAATGTCAAGCTTTCTTATCTGATGGATGACTTGAAGAGTTGATATCAAGAAATTTGTTCTTGTGTCATGCCATGTGAGTAGTTGTATGCATAGAAGCTAATATTCTTTGAAGCCCGGGGATGAGGAGAACGTATAAGTCACACTTGTATGAAATATTTTTCTTATTTCTTCTTTTTCAACCTCTTGGTTTGAATCCTTTAACACCATAAAATCTGCATTTATTTTTCATTTCATTTGTTTTATAATATAATTTGTAATCATTAACACAATAGTTAATCTTATGTGATAGTAATATTAACTTCGAAACCAATTTAGATGTTCTATAGAGGTCTTCTGAAACTAAATTTACTTTATAGGTATTTATTAGTAACACTACATTTTGATTAAAGCATTATCTGGGTATATTGCAAATTTGTAATGCTCAACATTCTCAATGTTGTTGCGAACTCTGAATGCGTGTGCAACTTTTCTGTAGAAGCTGTTATGTGACATTCAATAAATCATAGAATTTTTACGCTTCATTATTCAATATTTGATCATCTTCATGAACTCCCTCAACAAAGTGGGCATTGCTTGCATCAAAATTCATATATGTTAAGATTGTTTTCCGTTGGAGGGATAAAACTTAATGATACTCTAACATGATCATATTGAACATTTGATTTATGCTCACCATGTGCAGTCCAATACCAATAGTTAGGTTGGAAACCATACGATACAAATCTAACTTGACTTTATCAGGTGTTAGATATACTTGATTTTTGTTCTGTGCACATGAGAATCAAAACTTACCTTTTGAAATATAAATGGGTAATTGCGATGCAACTTGCACAAATTTCTATACACTGTTATTTTGGCTTCTACCTGTAATTTTGTATTTCTTGCTTGCAATTCATGACTTCCACCGCAAGAATTACTCCTATACTCCAGATTTTTGTTCGCTTTTGGTTGTTAATTGTTACTGTAGTTGGATGTGAGAACATTGCGGCTGCTTTAAGGAAGAGAACTAATGAGAAGTTACCTTTTATATATTGTATATATGATGTAAGTTGTGCTTATGTGTACAACAAAGGAGTCCTTGTTGATATGTTTCAAAATTTTAGCTAGTATTTCAATAAAATATTGCATTCGTTTCTCGTGGACGTATGTCAGTTGACCGAACCACGTAAATTCCTGTGTTCCCTTATCTTTACATTTCTTGTTTGGTTTATTGCTTGCAACGTGTTTATATTTATTCTTTCATTTATTTAGCAATGTTTAAATTCGTTATATTAATTCATCTTGTGGGTTATTTTTTTGGTGATATCTTAGCATGACTAATAAAACAAAAAGGTTGCCACTCCTGTACTTTGGGAGAAGGACACCAAATTAATATTATGTGACCTATGCATATGTGAAATTGATAAAGTAAATAGGCCAACGACATTTTTTTAATAAGGAAGGTTGGGATAACATCGTTAACAAATTCAAGGAGATGACAGGTAGGGAATATGATAGGCTCTAACTGAAGAATAAATGGGACCAGCTTAAGAAAGATTGGAAACTGTGGAATGATTTGAAGCGTGGCTCCACTGGATTAGGATGGGATCCGGTGAATAGAACAATTGAGGCGTCAGAGGAGTGGTGGCAAGAAAGGCTTGCGGTAAGATATTATTGAGTCATTCTTTTTAATTTTAATAAGTTCTATTTTTTATTTCTAATAACCATTCATTCTCTTTTGCAGATTGTTCCTGCGGCAAAGAAGTTCAGATTGGCTGGGATTGAACCAGAATTGGAGGGCAAGTTACAAATGATGTTTGGTGGGGTGGTAGCTATGGTGGGGTGGTAGCTACAGGGAAATATTCAGCTGCCCCTAGCCAAACAGTTTTTGAAACAACCCCCGAGAATGTGGCTGTGGAATTATCAAATGATTCTGCAGAATTCCACAGTGTTGAGCCACCTGAAATTCAATCCACCAACCGTGTGAAGCGCCCCCGGAACGAACGTAAGAGAAAGAGTGGACCTGCATCTATGAGGGAGCAGCTCTCATACCTAGTTGACTCATCTAATGATGCCCCTCACAGAGTTCAAAAAACCTCAGTTCATGTGGTCATTGGACTTCTTGAAGAAGATCCATATTTTATAGGGGATCATGATCTTTTCTACTTTGCTGTAGAACTCTTCCGTGATTCCCTCCACCTAGACTTCTTCACAGCACTGAGCAAAGAGCGACAACTGGAATACATACGCTATTATTATATCTGTCGTGACTTGTGAAGTTTAGCTCCTCATTAGTTCACATTATGTTTGTTTATGATTTGAAACTAGACTGATGCACTTCATTCCATCTATGATTACTCCTGATAGTACACTTTTTCATTTATGGTTGTTCGTCATTTCTATGAAACTGATTTAACTTCATTCCAAATGATGTTTAAGTTATTTGTTTTCCAATTATAGTTCATATGTCTGGTTGTTTTATTCCATCTATGAGCTTAACTGTATTTCAAAGTATAATGTATAGTTCATATTGTCATGGACCCAGAGGAAGTCCGACGTCGACGTTGAAATGCATCCATAAATATACTAGTGCATTACTATAATACGTATGTGGACCGTGAGCCGTGTTACACATCATCTCAGATTGGAGACAAATGGATGGGAGAAATGATTTCAGGACACCCAACGAGATTTCAAAACATCTTCCGCATGTCCCAGCGTGTTTTCAGTGATCTATTATTAGATCTGAGAACATCTCATAGACTTCATGGATCCTCTAGGACAACAGACCGTGAAGTATTGGGCATAACACTTTATATTTTATCACTGAACGGGTCAATGCGGGGAGCCATGGAACACTTCCAACACTCATCTGAAACAATAAACAGATATTTCTCAGTTGGTTTGAGTTCTCTTGTCAGTCTAGCATAGGCCATAATAAAACCCACGGATCCAACGTTTGCAAGAACGCCAGTAGAGATTCGCAACGATGCCCGATACATGCCACATTTCAAGGTAGACATTCATACTTTAAATAAATATTATTGGGTTGTATATTGAAATGATTTCACATATTCGTAAAGGGTTGCATCGACGCAATCGATGGAACGCACGTTCATGCTAGGGTCCCAAATAACGAGAAAGTTGCATTTATCGGCCGTTCCGGAACCACAACTCAAAATATCATGGTAGTATGTGATTTCAACATGTGTTTTACATTTGCAATGGCTGGATGGGAGGGCAGCGCACATGATAGTTGAATCTTTAAAATTGCAACAAGAAATCCAGAGTACAATTTTCCTCATCCACCGCATGGTTAGCTCCTTACTAATATAAGTAGAATTTTTTTTGTATGCTCACCTAAAGTTTATAAGTTTTCAGGGAAGTACTATTTGGTGGATGCTGACTACCCAATGCAGAGGGGGTATCTTAAACCTTATCCTGACACAATGTATCATATTCCAGACTTTTAGAGAGCCGGCAATCGTACAAGAAATAGAAAAGAGGTCTTTAATAAAAGACATTCATCCTTGCGAGGCGTTATTGAGAGGACTTTCGGAGTTTAGAAGAAAAAATGGGTCATACTTTGAGATATGCCACCTTATCCATTTCCGAAACAGGTGCATGTAGTGTTAGCCACTATGGCCCTTAATAACTATATTAGGCGGCATCCAACTCGAGCTGATGTTGATTTCGAGCGTGTTGATGTCAATGACGAGGAAGTGCCAGTCGAAGCTTTTGAATACCGCATTGGCCAATCTCTATCAACGGAGGAGAACGACAATGCCTCAATTTGCACGAAAGATGGGGAAGGTGCGAATGAAATGACAGCCCTTCGTGGGGAGATCACTACCTCATTAGTTGGAGAGTGATTATTTCGATTCAGATCTGCTGTAAACACAATATGATTAAGGGTCTGTGTTTGTTTTCAAACAAATATTTCAATTTTAATGATCTATTTTTTCATTACCTAATATGTTAGTAATTATGTTTTATGCTGCATTGCTTTTCAGGATAATATGACTTTTAGGATGTCCGCTACCTCCCGACGAGTGGTTTGTCATTGTGGTCTGCAAACCACACTTTTAACCTCACGACAAGCACATAGCTATGGTAGAAAGTTTTATACATGCCCCCGAAGCATTGCCGATCAATGCAGATTTTTCCGAAGTTTCTCTGATGCTGAGGATGATGTTGGTAGTGATTTGCGAGTTTCAGATGACGAAGGGCTGACACAGGAGCTACAGCGTGTTATTGTTAGAAATAACATTACCATTATGCTACTCATCGTGGTCGTAGTTTTACAGTTTTTATTCATTCTGCTTCTCCTAGCTAGTGGTTGAGTTGCATTTATGTACTCTGGGCTATTTTGGATGTACAAAACTGTATGAGTTCCTACGTCCTTATGTAAGAAAATACGACTCATATGGCTTGAGGTGCTTTTATATATTTTACATTTTATGCTTCTAAAATATGTTTGTAAATTTTTATATGTATAGATGAATTATTATTTGTATACATTGATATATAGATAAAGATAAATTTTAAACCTATATGTGTTTAACATTACAAATTATTTTTTTAAAAATTATCTATAAAAATGAATATTAAAAATAATTTATTTCATTTAATTAATTAAGAAATAATATTTTTATAAATTTTATGTATATTAAACCCATATTTATACAAATAAATCAAAAATTTTAAACAGTTTTAACAAATAGGGATAGTTTGATCATTTTTACATAAAACAGCTGGCTCACAGCATTTTTCACGTAGTTGCACCAAACAGACAGTCAACTTCCCCACAACTGCTTCCCCACAGCTGCTTCCTGGGGCAGCGCAGCTGCAGCTGAAAAGCTAAGAATTTGTAGCTACGCCAAATAGACCCTAAGAGAGTGTAGGAATATATGCGACTCCCTTTACCCTCGAGTTGTTGCATGTCTTGTAAGGGAGTCGACATGGAATAGTGGAATGTGAGAGATTAGGAGATAATAAAGGTTAATTAATTTTAATTAAACTTATAAATCTAAACTTTATATCGCTCAATCCAAACATAATTAATATATAGTGTTTTATATCAAATGGATCATTTTAATGTGTGGAATTTTATAAAATTACTTCAATTGAATTTTGAGGGTATGAAATTTGAGGTATTTTTAAAAGTTTTCACTTTATCTAGTTTCTCAAATTTTGGGGGTCACAGCTCTCCCTTGCTTAAAAAAAAATTGTTCTAAAAATTTCTGATTATACTTGAAAAGTGAGGGATATTTATGTCAAATTTCTACTTCGTTTTAGCTTTTATTTCTAACATGTGTTTTTACTTTATCTCGGTAAAGGTAATTTGTTTGTTCCTCAACTTTTTCACATCATTTTTTAAAATGCTTTCAAGCTCTTCAATAAAAGTTAGATTTTTTCTGTTTGTCCATGTATTCATGTTAAATTCTATGCTCTAAATTTGAAACCTATTTTTACAGCTTTGTGTTGCCATTGGAATGTCATCGCCATCTCCAATCCCTCTGTCATGTCGGTTGTTGATATCATTGTCGCTAAGGAGTCATTACTTTTTATTTATTACATCGTCATTTGCTTAGAATACATATTTCTCTTAGATCATATGGATAATCTTGAGATCTTGAGAAATGAGGAATCAAAATAGAAAATAGGGAAATTAGTAATATGAACAAAAGAAATATGTAGGGACATCTTTCCTATGGAAAATATTATAAAGAGAATTCCAAAGTGTTTGGTTTTGGAATTACTCGTGCAAGAAAGACCACATGAAAAACCCCCATAAATAAAGATTTATATATTAATATACATTCCAGGGTTCTTTCTCTCTTATAAAAGCAAGCTGTTATAACTAATTACATCTTATATAGTTAGTTAAAATTATCTAAGAAAACTCTCAATGAAGGTTAAAATTTGCTCTCAAAGATAAAAGTGTTTTTATCATGAAAAAGAACGTCAAAGTCCTATCCTATGAGTAGTAGATCCCTAAGGATTCAATACTATCCTACGGTTTGTTTTGTCATGTTATTTTATTATTATTTTGTTCGGTGTTTTGTGGTTTATTTTGTTTTTTCGTCTTTAGAGTTTATTTAGTTTAAACTTTTATTTCGTTGTTTTGTTTATTTTGTTGTTTTTGTCAAAGGATTAATTAAGATTCACAGTTTCGAGTTTTGAAGCTTGGTCCTTGCAAAACAGATTTAACACATCTTAATAACATGCAAAATAAATCTTGGATGACTCTCACTTTTTGTCTTTAGTGGTCTTGCAAAGCAAAGTTAGTACAATGTTATTTTTTAATTTGTTAATTTAATTTGTTGAATTTTTAATTTTTAGACAACTCGGTCAAGATGTTTTTGGCTCAGTCATCCCGGGGTTGTAGGGTACCCTAATCTACTTAGTCTGAGAGATGATTAAACACACTCAAACCAATAAATTCTTGTCAACAACCATAGATTCTAAGAGATCTTTATAGACTCAAGAAGCTAGGTTAAGGTTGTGTTCCATAATCTTTGTTCATTAGGGTTTCATTTAAGTTTTAGCATCTTTTTTGAATTTTATGAGTTGGGAAATAAAAAATACTGACAACGATGCCAAGTTCTTCTAATCAGTAACAAAGGCATATGGGATGTATCAACACCCAACAATGAAGAGATTTGTGAGGGGTGCGTAAACGATTTTCTTGCATCCAAATTATAAAGTTTGCACCCGACAGCGACAAGCTTCACGAGGGGTGCCTAACGATTGCCGAATGCTTATGGGACGTATCAGCACCTTGCAGGGACAAGCTCCACGAGGGGCGCGAAACTATCATTTTCATCGAAATTATAAAGTTAGCTCCCGATAGCGACAAGTTTCATGAAGGATTTTTAATGATCGCTAGAGGCCTATGAGAAGTATCGAGACTCGACAGTGACAAGCTCCGCATTGGGTGTGTAAACCATAGTTCTTAGCCCAAATCATAAAATTTACACCCGATAGCGACAAGCTCCGAGAAGGGTGTACAACTCAAAGACTTCCCTCCCTCCCAAGCATATATAACTCCCTTCCAAGGCAAGCAAATAAGCACCTACAAGACTCCCCTTTAAGGCGAGCAAATACAAGACTCCCTTCTAAGGTGAGCAATTACAATAATCTCCTCCGGGGTGAGCAAATCCCCTATGGGGTGAGCAACTATAAGACTCATTTCCAGAGCGAGCAACACCTAGATTTTCTCTCCAAGGCTAACATTTCCCCCGAAAGACCAACTCTTCCTCTCACGACCAACTTTCCCTTAAACCGGCCATCAAAACCTGACAATTTCCTTCTGGCAAGAAAAACACCGAGAAGGCAGACACAACAGATAACGACAAAGATACCAGAATCAAGCGCAAAAAGAGCCTAGCAGAAAGTATCATTAACAAATTACGTATTCAAGGCTTGTTTGATTTATAAATTTTCTTGTCCTTATCGTAGTTGGTAATATCAAGGAGCAAGAAAATTAAGAAATTTAATATTTATACTACAAAAATGATTTGAACGAATCTTGAAACAATCTAGTAGTCGACTACTTTATTTCAGTCGATCAGTCATGCTCTCTCCCTCTGCCACCTCATTTCAGTCGGTCGACAAACATATATATAAAAATCAGCATCGATATCAAAATAATCCAACGGTCAAAATAAAAATGACTAAAATACTCTTTGCTTATTTCTAAAACAAGGCTAAACATGTAATTTTTATATTATTTGCTCCTTCTATCTTCTATAAATAGAAGTTTTATAATTTAAATGAGACTTTTTGGCTCCCCCACACTTGTAAAACCAAGCTTTGAGAAGTAAAATGAGTTCACGAGCCCGGGAACATCCCATTTTCCCCTCGGTCAAGGGATGTCCTCTCTCACTCTCTCTCTCACTCTCTCTCTCATTTTTCTCCCTCTCAATACTCCTCGGAGCAACGCTTTGTTCTTCTAGCATGATCTCTCTCTCTCTCATTTCTCTCCCTCTCTTGATCACTCCTCGGTGCATCCGTTCCTTTAGCATTATCTACCGGACAGATTTGGATTCACTACACTATTTACCTGTTTTTACCATTTTCAAATTACAATAATATAACTAAATTAGNTACTCCTCCTTGGAGCAACGATTTGTTCCTCTAGCATTTCTCTCCCTCTCTCGATTACTCCTCGGTGCATCCGTTCCTTTAGCATTATCTACCAGACAGATTTGGATTCACTACACTATTTACCTGTTTTTACCATTTTCAAATTACAATAATATAACTAAATTAGTCTATATAAAAATCTATTGAGCTTGCAGCAAGATTTTCACATAGTATACACTTACTGTAAGATTAACGAAGGATAAAAAAACATAGCAGAAGTTAGCGGTTCTATAAACTTGATAAAGGTGTATTCAGACTAGCATTAGAAAATTAAATTTTCTTAAAAAAAAGCAAATAAACTTATATGAAACAAACTAAAAAAGAAAACTGCAGTTGTTCATCAATTGAATTCGGCCGAAGGCTGCTGGAGGAAAGCCACCTCCTTCATTGTTTTGAATGCTTCATCACGTAACTGATTGGCATGATGAGCAATTTTAGAAATGCATGTTGTATTCGCTGGTTTCACAAGAGCTAGTGCGTCGAAGTTGGATTCTTGTCCTTGGAATTGGCCGAAGAAATTCCTGCTTACGGCAAAATAAACATTGCTTAGACATTCCTTTATGATGTAAAATTGTTTGACGTCAATCCATTAACAGCCTCTTGAAACAAAAATCCACACACACACACACACACACATACATGCAGACATATATATATATATGTATGTATATATATATATATATGTATGTATNGAGGTGTATTCAGACTAGCATTAGAAAATTAAATTTTCTTTAAAAAAAGCAAATAAACATATATGAAACAAACTCAAAAAGAAAACTGCAGTTGTTCATCAATTGAATTCGGCTGAAGACTGCTGGAGAAAAGCCACCTCCTTCATTGTTTTGAATGCTTCATCACGTAACTGATTGGTATCATGAGCAATTTTAGAAATGAAAGTTGTATTCGCTGGTTTAACAAGAGCTAGTGCGTCGAAGTTGGATTCTTGTCCTTGGAATTGGCCGAAGAAATTCCTGCTTACGGCAAAAGAAACATTGCTTAGACATTCCTTTATGATGTAAAATTGTTTGACGTCAATCCATTAACTGCCTCTTGAAACAAAAATCTACACACACACACATGCATACATACAGACATACATATATGTATGTATGTATGTATGTATGTACATATATGTATGTATGTATATATATATGTATGTACATATATGTATGTATGTATATATATATGTATGTACATATATACATATATATGTGTGTGTATATATATATATATATGTGTGTGTGTGTACATACATATATGTACATACATGTATGTACATGCATATATATATACATACATGTATGTATACATATACATACATATATCTATACATATACATACATATATCTATACACATATATGTATGTATGCATGTGTATGTGTGTGTGTGCCGCAAGGCTTGGCTTATTGGTGGTGAGATCACTGCAAGTTGGCTCAGGTTAAGGGTTAGATCCCACCGTGACACGGGGGGCTCTTGAATTTTAGGTACATGGTGCGGGCTCTCATCATGGGGCCAAAAAACACATGCGTACATTTATATATATATATATANATATGAATCAGAAAATGAATGTTTTGATTGTGGCCGAGCGGCACTCAGTTTCTACTTGCATTTTCTTCAACCTTCGAAAAAAATTTGACTTTCGCAGAAAAGCAAAGTACATGGATGGAATTTGGAAGACTTCGCTTTCAATATGTAACTTCGATTTGGCTCATGGATCCGAGTTTGGATCTTCATTCTCTTGTTTTTTGGTCATCTAAATACTTCCTATTTCACCTCTGAGACCGAAGCCACTTATACAGTGACAAGGCTAGATGTGAAATCCTTATAGATGAATTTAGGAAATTGAGAATTCCAGGGACTGGAATCAAGAAATATAAGCAGAGAAGAGAAGAAATAGCTCTGTATAATTTCTATGCAGCAGGCACGCGAATACAAGATCCCTACTATTTATAGCAGGTGAACCGGTGGGAAAAATAAACTACATGAGCAAGGACAAATAGCAATACAACTTATTTACATTTATATAACTATCCACATAATATATATTCGTTAATATCGTCCCGCAAGTTGATAGTTCACGTGAGAAGTATAATCTTGTTGTAGAGAAAATTGAAACTGCTGGAGGTGAGGGCTTTGGTGAAAATATCAGCCAGTTGATTAGTAGTGGCTATATGATGAAGGGTAATATGTTTGTTAAGGATGCAGTTCCAAATGAAATAGGCAACTATTTTAATATGTTTGGTTCTGACGTAGAAGATAAGGCTATTAGCAAGAGCTAGAGCTGAAATGTTATCACAATAGAGTGGAGTTGGCCATGTAGGAGGGATTTGGAAGTCTTGAAGTAATCTTTGTAACCAAATATTATCGTCAACCGCGGTGGATAGAGCTGGATATTCAACTTCGGTCGAGGATCTTGCCATGGTTGTTTACTTCTTGGTGCACTAGGAGATGAGTGAGGTCCCGAGAAATACACAATACCCGATAATAGATTTGAGATCATTTGGGTCATCGGCCCAATCGTTGTCGGAGATTGCATGGAGAGTAAAGTCACCTTGGTGGATTGGAAGACCGTTGTTGATAGTGCCTTTGATGTACCGTACAAACGTTTAAGTTGGTCAAAGCATTTATTTGATGAAGAAGTTGACACAATTTGTTGACGGTTTGAATGTGAGAACCGGTTTTGTTAATGTAAGCTATTGGAGAGAGCGAACTAAATGCTTGTAGAGGTGAGGACAGTCATATGCATGGTCATCAGTGGGGGAAGAGATTGCCTTGGTAGACATAGGGGTTTTGATGGATTTGCAATTCATCATGTCGGCTTTCGTGAGGATGCAGAGAAAGGTACTTGTTTTGCCAAGTTTTTTGAATTGAAAGTGTTGATGTAATTGACTGATGATGTGAGTGTGGAAAGTTGAATCCTTGCCTCTAATTAGGACATCGTCAATGTATATTAAAATGTATGTTTCGGGATTGGATGTCGTGGACACCATAAGAGAGGATCGACATTGCTAATTTTGAAGCCTAATGAGGTGGACATGAGAGTGGAGTGCCACTGTCTCGGAGATTGTTTAAGACCATATATGGCTTTCTTTAGGAGGCAAACATGGTTTAGTTTAGTGGAGTCTTCAAATCCCTTAAGTTGAGAAGTAAATACTATCTCGTGGAGTGGGTCATATAGGAAGCCGTTGGAGATGTCGAGTTGGATGATTTCCCACTGATTAGAACTAGCCATTGTGAGAAGAGTGTGAATGGTGGAAAATTTGGTGACGGGACTAAAGATTTTATCATGGTTGATTCCATGTTTTTTTCCATAGCCCTGCAACACTAGTCTTGCCTAGTGGTGGAGAACAGTACCATTAGGATTCTGCTTTGTTTTATACATCCATTTGCAACCAAGGACATTTTGTGATGGTGACAGAGGAATGAGAATTCATGTGCCTTGGGAGAGAAGAGGTTGAAATTTCTCTGACATGTCTTCGCACCAATGACTATATTTGCAAGTTATGCTATAGGAGGTTGGATCTTTGGATTTATCGGTGAGAGTGTGATGAAGATCTAAGATGACTTTGGGTTTGAGATTACTAGTTTTGATCTAGTAATCAGGGTTGTCGGCACTATTTTTGGTGTGGGGTTTGCCCGTAAGAAGCTGTCGGTCATCGAAATTGAAATCTCGTTGCCTGCTTCGGAAGGACGTTAAAAAATTTAGTTTTGAAAAATATGGAGTCAAACTGACCCCATAATTTTCATAGTTTAGATGAAAGA
>JXCR01147261.1:4236-47430 GCA_002079205.1 Phalaenopsis hybrid cultivar
TTTTTTCCATCGAACCAGCTCCAGCGAACATGAGCGAAAAAATGAGAATATACCAGATACCAATACCCTAAAGCAGACAAAATGTCACTTTCTTCTGTTGGCGAGAATCGAAAATGACAAAAAAACACTTTTTTTTTGTTTTGGGCGGGATACGTCGGGTCGGAATACATGAAAAAGCTTATTTTTAAGCTGTAAAGCCACGTGGAATCGCATTCAACGTGGCAAATTTTTATTCGGTACCGCATGTAAGGCTTCATGCGGTGCACGTACCGAATAAAAATCTCAGAAAATGGGGAAAGGCCTTATTCCAGTCATGAATTGATCGTTTACGGGGAAGAGAGAGATGCCAATGCTCTTTCGAATGAAAAATAAAAAATTAGGATTAATTAATACTTATTTTTAGTTTTTCGACATTATAAACATTACACATAGACTCCTATCATTTATATATTCAACCACCAAATTTCATAATATACATCCACATCCCTTAGAACTCAAAAACAATAACAAAAATACACTAGAGTTTCAATCATTCACCATGTCAAAGATTCAATCACCTCTCAGTCCCTTGGTGACTAGTCCCCCATCATATTCTCATTTTTTATCTCAGCATCAAGATTTTCACCATCCATGAAGTTGAGTTTGATGGCACTGAGCATTTAGTTTTCACCAGTAATCTTTACAAGTATCGGTCCTAGCGGAGGGAAGATGCTTAGTCGATGAATGCATATTATTGGTTGAGTTCAACTACTCATAGAGTTTTTGTCTTTCATCTTGAACACTATCAATCTCCCTCCTCCTGGTCCAAGATGCTTCTTGATTAGTGAAATGATTTCATGAGTTTCTTTATATTTTGCATATATTTTTAAATGAAATTCCACTTTAAATAAAGACATTTGTATGTTTTTTTTTTTTTTGCAGGTATAACAGACATTAGAAGTGGAACAAAATGGAAGAAACATGGAGCAAAAAGGAGAAAATTTCACGAAAAAACCGTTTGTGAAGGCTGAGACCATGACGCCAAGTACTTGGCACCTATGCGCTAGCCAAGCCTAGAAACCATGAGAATGGTGCTAGGGCGTCAACCATTGGGCACCAATTCCCCAGTCCTGAAGGCCAAAACCATGACACCAGAACAGTGTAGTGTGTAAGCACCGGTCAAGTAAAGTACAACCCGAGAGGAAGGTGCTTAGGCGTCAAACACTGGGCGCCATGGCCCTAGTTCTGAAGGCCAAGGTCATGGCGCCAAAATAGAGTGGTTCCTTGGTGCCAGGATGAAATTCTGGACATTTTTTAGATGATTTAAAGCTATTTCAGAGTGAGTTAATGGCAATTTTAAGACCACACAGAGGATTTTAAGAGGAGAAGAAGAGTTTGTGAAGAACAAGTTTAAAGTGTTTTGTTGGTGGTGATTTATGGGGTGTGTTTTAAGGTTATAGAGTCTTGTGGAGGGATTTTCCTCCATTGTTTGTTAAGTATCCTAGGCTTGTTTTAAGCACGTCTAAGGATGTGAGTTGTGTTGTGTTGTAAGTGTTGTTGTTTAAGGAGTTCTAGAAGAAGAGCAAGGGCTTGGATGGAGCAATTTCAAGGCAAATTGAGGGAGAGAAATAAGTATATTTATGATTTGGATTTGTAATTTTTCTGAAACACATTTTTATGTTGAATCTCTTTATCACAATACCTTCTGATGTTGTTTTATCCATGCTTTTTGAGTAAATTTGTTTTCTTTTCCTTGTGGCGATGTAGTGGATGTGTAGGAATGTGGATAGCATGCATGAAATAGTTCTTAATTTATAATTGTGATGATATCCTTCTGCATTTAGTTTACTTTTCAATCCGACCAATTGATCTCTTAAAATGCATTTTAAATCAATAAGGACTTGAAAGAGATGCGACATAAATAACTAGAAAAATCATGTTGTACTATAGGGTATGAATTGAAGTACATTGTAGGGAGATGCAAATAAATAAAGAGATTATTTCATTGGGTTCAAAGTGGGACTTGAGGAATTAAGACCACTTTAACCAATCTTCTTTATACACTCGGAAGAGGGTAAATAAGTTATATGCTTCTATTTGTCACAAAATTTATCTTAGTTCACTTTTCTTCCACATCCAAACTATACTATAATCACTGCAAGGAAAATTAACTTTAGCACTTGGCAAAACCGATTCACATATTGTAGTTAGTAATTCTATAGGAATAACTTTATATAATTGCAGTAGGTTTGTTAGTAAAACATAAATATTTCAATACTCCAAACCAAGAACAAATTAAGTAGACTTGAATATTATCTTACTTTAGCTTCTCATTTTTCCTTGTGATTCAACATTCCAGACTCTTTAGAGCCCTATATTATTTAAATGATATGTATACTTGCGTGAGAAACCTTATTGTGTAGAAAAATCTAATTTTTAGAATTCAATCAAGCTATTAGGGAGCAAACCAAGTTTTTTTAGTGTCATTACTGGGATTTACATTATTGTGATAACAACTGAGCCGGATCAAGTTTCAGGCGCTGTTGCCGGGGAAACAAATGGTTAAAAGGTTGGGAGAATTTATAATTAAAAAATTAGGACTTAGATTTATAAATTTTTAATTTTTATCTTTCTTTTTGTTTGTGTAATGACCTATTGGTTACCCTTTAAAATCGAATGCATAGGGCAGATCCAACTTAACTTGAACCTCTTTTTGACTCTGAACTGGAAAGAGTTATTAGAAAGATTTAAAAACAGAAAAAAGTAAGGAAATTGAAGAATAACTATCTTCTAATCAGTACATTAATGTGGTAAGAAGCAATTAATGAAACCAAAACATATAAAGATCTTTAAGGGATTATGCAAATCATGCAGTAGATGAAAACACTTAAGTATCCAAACCCCTACTGTAGAAGCCAACACTTTTAATCTTAAGGTGACTATCATCCAAATGGTGCAGAACAACCAATTTGGGGGAAACACGTCTAAGGATCCAAATTTACATTTAGCAAGATTTTTAGAACTTTGTGTCACATTTCGTTACAATGGTGTTTCTAGTAACACGTTTAGGCTTAGACTTTTTCCCTTTTTCTTAGGGGATAAAACTAATGTATGGTTGAACTCATTAGCACTTGGTTCTATTAGAAAGTGGAATGACCTAGCCCAAAAATCCCTTAGATCAACAAAATCGTTTGATGAGCTTATTCTCTAATGGAGGAGATGACTATATACAACTTTCAATGGCCTGCTGAGAGAGTAAATCCAAAGAAAGTAGCTAGTATACATGACATAGATGTGCTTGTAATTTTAACTTCATAGTTTACAGCTATATCTAGGAAGTTAGATCAATTTGGGGTAAGTCAAACTCAATTACATCTAGTAATTGAGAAAAATTCATTCAGACAATTGATTGATCCTAACACTACATCTTATGAGACTGTAAAATAATTAAACAATATACCCAACAATACTTATTCAAATTATTACAACTAAAGTTGGCAAACATTAACTGGAATAATAATTCTGGTGGTGAAAACCAACAATGGGGTAATAATCAAGAAAATCCTATAGATAACTGGAAAAATCAAGGAAATACTAATTTTAGAACGAATTATCCTTTCGAATTTAACTAGAATCCCCAATTTAAAGAGAAAAAGTTATCATTGGAGGAATTTGTTTTATAAATGAGGAATCAATTGCAAAGTGAAGGTACTCCTATAAGAAACGTTGAGAATCAGTTGGGATAGACTGCTAACTCACTTAACAATAAATCTCAAGAGGATTTTCCTAGCAATATTGAGATTAACCTTATAGAGAATAGTAGTTAGCAGGTCAAAGCTGCGAATTTAAGAAGTGGAAGTGAGTGGAAGGATGTTGTTCCAAAAGGATGTTAATGTTAAAAATATGATTGTGGAAAGTGAAAAAATCTTTGGAAAATATTTCCAAAGATTCAGAAAAATCAGACTCTCCAACTAAGAACAACCTAAAGAGACCTCTACCTCTTTTTCCTCAAAGAACGCAACAATAAAAACTAGATCAACAATTTTTGTGATTTTTAGAAGTTTTTAAGAAGTTAACAATTCATATATATTTTGCTGAGGCTCTAGAATAAATGCTCAGTTATGTAAAGTTCATGAAAGATAGCCTCAATAAAAAGAGAAGTTTGGAGACTACGAGACTGTTACACTTAGTGAAGGGTGCATTGTTATCTTTCAAAAGAAGCTTCCTCAAAAGTTTAAGGATCATGGGAGCTTTACAATCCCTTGTGTAATAGGATAAATGTTTTATGGCAAAGCTTCATGTGATCTCGGAGCAAGTATAAACCTTATGCCATCATCTACTTTCAGAAGGTTAGGCCTTGGAGAAGTGTCTCTTACTACTGTAACCCATCAATTAGTCGATTGATCCGTCATAAATTTGAAAGGGGTTATAGAACATGTTCTTATCAAAGTGGATAAATTTATCTTATTGGTAGATTTCATTAAGTTAGACATAGAGGAAGATAAAGAAATTCCCATCGTATTAGGTAGACCTTTTCTATCCACTACAAGAGCAATGATAGATGTAAATAAATGAGAATTAACATTAGAGTTAACGATTAGGAAGTTATGTTCAATGCATTAAAATCCATGAAATACCCTTCTAAAGAAAACGATGATGAGTGTTATTGTATGGATTTAATTCATTACATGAGTAGTAGACATTTCCAAGAAAATTATAAAAATAAATTTAAAGAGCAAGATTTGTGTGACAAAAAGATTTCAGACTTTCAAAACGTGTCTGATCTTATAGTTACTGATTATATACAATTTTTAAAATATAATAGAAAATGTTAAACCTCTTGTTCCTTCAATTAAGGAACCCCTAGAGCTTGAAATGAAGGTACTTCCCAAGTACCTTAAATATTTTTACTTGGAAAATTTAGCCACATTACCTGAAATAATAACCTTTGATTTGACTCATTTACAAGTGGAGAAATTAATGGAAACTCTGAGGAATTATAAAAAAACTTTCGGATGGACCGTAACTGATATTAATGGGATTAGTCATTTTCTATGTATGCATAGGATGCTGATGGAAGATAACCATAATCCCAAGCAGATCCTCAAAGGAGATTAAACCCAATAATGAAAGATGTTGTCAAGAAGAAAATTTTAAAATGGCTAGATGCATCTATCTGATCTCAGATAGTGCTTGGGTAAGCCCTATCCATTGTGTCCTTAAGAAGGGAGGAGTGACAGTGTCTGTTAATGAGCAGAATGAATTAATTCCTACCAGACATGTTATTAGGTGTCACATATGTATTGATTATCGTAAATTAAATGTAGCCAATAAGAAGGATGATTTTCCTCTATCTTTTATGGATCAAATGTTGGATAGGTTAGCTGGCCATTCTTACTTTTGCTTCTTAGACGAATATTCAGAGTCTTATCAAATACTAATAGCCCAAGAGGATCAAGATAAAACAACATTCACAAGTCCTTATGAGACTTTTTATTTTCGAAGAATGCTTTTTGGGTTACACACCAACAATATTTCAATGTTTTATGATGTCAATTTTCAATGACCTGATTAAAAAAGGAAGAGAAGTTTACAAGGATGATTTTGCAGTGTTTTTCCCTACATTTGACTTAAGTTTGGATCATCTTTGAAAGGTTGTTAAACGCTTTGAAGAGACTAATCTTTTTCTCAGTATTTGAGCCAACATTTATGGTCCCTGAAGGAATTTTTTTAGGGCATAAAATATCTGAGAAAGTGATGGACTAAACCCAGCTAAAGTGCAAGAAATTAAAAAATTGCCACCAACCACTAATGTGAAAGGGAGTTTAAAGTTTTCTTGGACATGCTAGATTTTGCAGAAGATATGTGAAATATTTTTCTAAAATTGCTAAACCATTGTGTCGTCTCTTGGAAAAAGATGTCCTATTTATTTTGACCAAGAATGTTTCAAATCTTTTAACACTCTGAAAGAGAAATTAATCACAACTCCTATTATTGTTTCACCTGATTGGTAGAAACCAATTGAACTAATGTGTGATGCAAGTGACTATGCTATCAGAGTAATTTTAGGATAGCGATATGACAAAGTCTTTAGGGTTATATACTATGCTAGTAAGCGACATGCCTAAAAATGTGATGCTTTTATTTATAAATTTTATGCTTATTTTTAATGATATTACACTTTAATAAAAAGGAATTTTGCTTATTTTTTATTACATGTACAAGAGATGGATTTTTAGATAAAAAGGAGCAAAAATGGAGCAAAATGGGGTCAAGTGGAGCGAAGGAGCACAAAGTGAGTTGGTGCCTAGGTGCTAGGCGCCAGACCTGTACATGAAAATAGAGAGTCAGGTGCCATGGTACCAGGATTAATTGCTTACGCACCAGGAAGTTAAATTGGGCTTCTAGAAGGTTGGTGCTTAGGCACCACTATTGGGCGCCTAGGTGCCAGAATCAATTCTAATTATTATGCATTAAATTTGGACAAATTTTGAAGGGGAATCTGAAGCGACTCTTAGGGATTTTGAGAGTTATCATAAAAGGAGTCAAGAGAAGTAAAAAAAAAAGAGGAGTTTGGAAAGAAATTCTTTGCTTGGAGAGTCTTGGAGTCTTTGAGAAGTGATGTGTGTGTGTGTGGCTCTTGGTGACTGTGTAAGTAGAGTTTGGAGAATACATCAATGGAACTTCAGAAGATTTGCATGAGGAGAAGTTTAAGATAAGTACTTTGTATGTTTTTAGTTCTATTTTATTATGTAAACTTGAATTTCAATATAAATCATGTTTTGTTGTGTTAAACCCATAAAGTTTGAGTAGTTTCTTTATCATTTTCCTTATAATAAAAGATAATCATGTGGAGGATTTAAATTTTCTAAGATTTCTCCTATTCCATTGTCGGCACTATTTTGGTTGATGAATTGCCTGTAAGAAGCTGTTGGTCACCGAAATCGAAATTCGTTGCCCGCTTTGGAAGGACATTTTATTTTACATATAGATTTAAGTTTAGAAAAATATGAAATCAAACTAACCTCATATTTTTCATAGTTTATATGAAAGAGCACTGTATCTCAAACCCTGTATCTATTCCGAAGGATAAACACAAGACTTGAGGATGAGACTCGATCAAATAAACTAAGAAATATATGACATCCGTTTGGTCTGCAAAAGCATTTTATTTGCCGACAAGTTCTCGTATTTAACATGAAGAACTCAATAGGGTTTATATTAAGCTGGGTTCGGACAAGCTTCCTATAAGGGCAAGCCCATATAGTTAATTACATCTTAAATGACCGAAGTCACTTAAGAAAACTCTCGATAAAAGTTAGGAAATATTATCTTCAAAGAGGTCAAAGGACAGGACTTTTCAATGAAATAGAACGAAGAGGTGTGAAATGTGAGTGGCTCAAATTTAGAACATTTTGTTGTAGAATCCAAAGGAGGAACAACTAGGGGATGTCATAGATCTGGAGGAGAGCCTCGGTGACTTCCTAATCTATCCTATTATTTGGCTTTAATTTTGAGGAGAAATTATTTAAATTTTTTATCCTGCCAATTTTATTAGTTAGGGCTTACATTCGTGTGAAATGATCGCACAAATAGCTTGAAAAATGTGAGGATTTAGGTTGTGACGAATGACAACCTCAGAATCCTAAGATGAGTTAGGGCTTATATTGTACAACAGAGTTGTATAAAGGCCTAATAATGAGTTGGGATTTATGTTGCATATGAAAACAACCTCGAGATCATATGTCTTGTTGTTTAATTTTAAGGAAGGAAATTGGTTTAGCTGGGGAAGACATGTCTTGCTATTGAAGATGGCCATGCTGCCCACAGTGCTAGCTCTAAGCTTTTTGCTGTGACTAGTTTAAGTTTTCTAGGGTGTCAAGTTATGATGTCAAATCAGATGGGCCTATGGTTTTAGTTTAAAAAATTTATGGGGACATGTTAAGGTTGATTAGAGCGACACCAATTAGGATTTTACGATTTCCTCATTCCAGTAGCACTATTTTCTTTTGGATTCTCTTAGTCCAAATGAATTTACTAAATTCAACTTAATGAGTTCAATAATTTCATTTAGGCCATGGGAAGTCTCGTTAGCAACCGTAGGTTACCTCCTCCAAGGGATTCCCTATCATTTGAAAGAGACGTCTTAATTTAGTTGTAATTGTGGTTTTTATGATATTTGTGATTAAATTTTGAGTTGTTTTATATTTTGAATGTTTTGGAGGTGATTTTTATCTTGGTTGATTTTAATTTTGGTTTTGGTTTTGTGGCTATCCTAGCAGTTTTGATTTTCATGCAGGGTGACATCAGTGTTTAGCATGCAAGTTTTGTAAGCATAAAAGTACAATGTGGAAAGTATAGAAAAAGATGGTATTGTAAACTGTAAAAGCATACCTGACGAGTTTTCTTGTTCTACCACCTGAAACTCAAAATCCATGTAAGGGCATTTTATGTAAAGTGAAAAAAAATAAGATTCCTAGAATATAACTTGGTGAGTCTTTAATGTTTTGATTAAGGATGATTTTATTAAGCAAAACATATTGAGTTTAGTAGACCTCCGAGGTATTCAACAAGTTATAGGAAAAAGGCAAGTCCATGCTTTTTCCTCACCGCCTAGTGAAAAGTCTCGAGCTCATTTAGACTTATTATGTTGCTTAATAATCCATCCAATAATCCTATAAATATTTCCAGTTTTCAATGAACAGTGATGTTTCAATTATCCCTAAGAGTAGGGTGATTATCATTTATCCTTCAATTCGATAGTTATGGAGGTGAAGACCCTTAAAGGGGCAAGTTAGTGTTATTGAGGTGCTTAGCCAATTTTTGTTTTAACTTGGGCTTGTAGTGTTTCAAAGGTGTTCAATTTCTAGTTACATTCACTTTTATAATCCTCATTTAATCAAATTTGATTTAGCTTAGGTCACTACTAAGCTCTTAAGATCTTGGTGAATGTCTTAGTCATTTTGAAAGAGATTAAATTTTAAGTGATAATAATTCGTCATAAAAACATTTAAATGTCACTTGAACACCAGATAGGGGTATTAAATTAGTGAGTTATTAACACCCAAAACTATACTCCTAAATCTAGGATCATTTAATTTGGTAGACTCCTAAATTTTAATCGTCTAAGAAATTTCAAATTTATCCTTTAAATAGAAAAAGTGAGATTGGATTCTACCAATTAATCTCTTGCATTTCAATCATCCAAGAATGTTAATTAAGATCAAAGGTTGCCCATTTCCCTTTCTTGAATTAAACCTAAGTGTTAATTAAGGCAGAATTTCCAAAATTACACTTTTGCCCCTAAGGCTCTATCACTTCATAATTCATCAAATTTAACTCAAATGACTTTGGAATTTTCATACCACCTTACTCATGGGTCAATTAAGACATCATAGGAGAAAATGTGGTTTTTCAAATTTTGATTTAATTTATATAATTATTTATATACAAGAATGAAATTTTTCAAAGAAAATTCAACAAATTAACCAAGGTAAAGCCTAATCCATTGAAATTTTCACTGGAGGTAGAATTAGAAAAAAGAAACACTTGGGCAAAATTTTATAATTTTTTCGAGTTTTATTTGAATTAATAAAATTCTTTTAAGTTTTGGAGTATTAATTAATTATAAAATATTTTAAAATTGGAAAATTAAGTTTTACATTTTTTTTTAATTTTTCTTTGAATTATTATAATTTTTTAAGTGAAAGATTAAGAAAAATTCATTTTTAGCCTTTAAAAATTATTGTAAGCTTTAAAATTCAATATCTTCACTTAGAAAATTAGGAAAAATATTCTAATTGTTCTAAGTTCTTAGAAAACAATTTAGAACATTTTCATGAATTTTATTTATTTTGTGATTTTTATTAATTTTTAATTATTTAAATATTCAAAATAAGCTTAAAATGAAGTTTTTATTTTATTTATGATTTTATTTTTAGAAAATTTTTCTGATCATAGAGAGCTCCCAAAACTAATTTTTATAACTTTTTGAGTTATATTTTCATTATTAAAAATCATTTTAGTATAAAAAATGCTAGTTAACTTAGAAAATCAATTTGAGTAATCAAATGAGGTCCAAATATTTTGAAAATTTTATGGCGAGTTCTCTAAACTTTAAATTATAGTGGAGATTAAAATCAAGTCATTTAGATGATTATTTTTTCCAAATTAATTTTCTTTTTGTTTCAGGGTTTTGTGAGAGTTAAGTGTGTTCTTAATGACTTAGCTCATGAAATATTTTCCAAAAGTTTCTCTAGTCACAATGGACCTTAAGAAATTTCTTTGGATTTTTCTAAGGAACGTGATAATTATTATGATTAATTTTTACAAATAATAGACATAAAATTGAAAAATATGAATCTCTGTCTAGAGGTCTTCTCTGACTTTGAAAAAATTAGAGAATATCCCACAAGACAGAGGCAACAACATGCCAAAATATCAAGCTATATTGAAATGTCTACATGCATGGAGAGCTAAAATACTCAAATCAGTATTTAGATATTTAAAAATAAAATATGCATCAAATAAACTTCAAATCATTTCCACATTGTTCTCCTCTACTCACTGAGCACTATAATATTTTTATTTTATTCTTTGTGATTTTCTACACTAAGATATGGATTTTTAAAGATCAGACATTTAAATAAATAAAAAATATCCTATTTTTCTATTTAAACACGTGGCACCATGCAATCCTATGACAGCTCCGAAAACATGTGTGGCGTGCTCTAGTTGGACGTCGCCTTCCACATAGCTACTGACTCGGCCCGCGATTTATGTACCACGCTCCCATCCGGCGCAATCAGAGCCCTCCCTTTGATACACACATTCCAACAGCTCCACGTCATCATCCTTAAATAGAGTGAACCTATGACCGTTAACATTAAAACCCTAAGATCTCACTCATTTCTCAACTAAATGACCTCGGGTTTGATCCTATAGACTCGTCTAAGTGTGACAAACACATTCATACGGTAAACATGCCATTAAACTAACCCTAATCAAATGGAGAATTAAAATAGGCTTGGGAAGAAGGGAAGTTCAATACCTTTGCTCTGAGAAGGGAAGCATCAATCAGAGGTGCTCGACACATTTGTGGAGGTCTAAGGAGGGTAGGGATTGAGCCTCTAGTTGTGCTGAAAGGTCTAGACCCAAATTCAATCTAGGCCAAATTTGGGTGTTGATCAAAGTCTAGTGTAGAGGCTCTTTGTGAGGGGGGTTTGATGGGGCTTTGTCTTCTTGCAATGTGCTGAAGGTGTGGGTGATTTTAATTTAATCTTTATGCACCGTGGAGGTTTGGAGAATTTTGTCCTGTCTCCGGCAAGGATTTGAGCTCAAAAATTAAACTCCGACAACGAGAATTAGGGCAAGGAAGTGGTTGGGTTGCACTGAGGAGGTCTCAAAGAGGCTATGGGAGCAATTTAGAGGGGTCTCCTTGAGAAAATTTTAGTACCTCTCTCTTGGCCATGAAGGGGCCATTTTATAGCCATAGCCGGAGAGGGAAGCTCAGGGATGGTCATGGGTGCAAAAGCTTGCTTAGGTGGAGGGCTGAGGAGCTCCAAAGGTTAATTAGGGTGAGCTGGCCTCCATGGTTGAGATTGGGTTTGATCTGGCCATGGGGCTCTCGATTTTAGGGTTTTCATGTGACTAGGCTGGCCGGCAGGGCCAGGGGAGGAGGTTAGGAGGTTAGGAGGTTAGGTGAGTCAAAGGGAGGCTTAATTATGATTTACCTCCAAGGCTTAGTGATGATGAGGGAGATTTTTGATTAAGGCCCAAAAATGGGCATGAATCCCTTAATTTGGGGATCCATTAGTCCATAGCATGCTTGGGTTGGTTTAGTGTTGTTTAGCCTGGTCCAAAAAAAGAGCTTAGTGGTTGTGGAGTGATACACCAAAAATATATAGTATTTTTAGACACATTTTTATATCTATTTATAAGATATTGCACTTTAATGGAAGGTATTTTTGTATTTTTCTTACAGATACAGGTAAAAAGGGTGAAAAGTGCTTAAAGGAGTAAAAAAAGGATCAAATTTGGAGCAAAAAGGTGAAAAATGTGCAAATGAGTTTTGGAGCCTAAGCGCTAGAGCTGGTGCTTAAGCGGCGGTTAAACAGGAAGGCCATGCCTAAGCCCCAGAGGCCCCGCGCTTAAGAGCCAGTGGCAGTTATTAGACGAGTAAATTTGGTTTCTATAAATTTTGAAGAGGTTTTTGAAGTACACCATGGATGAAAATTATCACAAAATGATGCATCTCTTGGGGAAATACATTGAATCTAGACATATTTTGAAGAGAAACCAAGGCACCTTTTGGAATATTATAAAAGAAAGAAGAGAGGACTTAGAAAAGTTTCCTGAAAGTATTGGAATGTTTTGAAAGTTCTCATTTAGGGAGTTAGTTCGGAGAGATTTTCAAGCACCACTTTTACTTTTATTTTATCCTTTTTATTATTTTATTTTGAGTGATTGTAAAGAGAAGAGAATCGAAAGAACTTCAAGCGTTTGGTGGAGGACTTGAGATAAGTTTTTATCTTTTTGTTTTGAGACTACTTTTGGTTTTAACTGAGGCTTATTGTTGGTTTGACAATGATTTTTTCTTTTAAAATAAAGTGTAGTTTTATTTTCTCCATGTATTATGAGTAGTTTTCTTTATCTTTCTTCTTAAAATGATAAGTAATTAAGTTTTGGACAGAGTTTGTGGAAAGTATTGATCTTCAATGATGGAAGAAGTATGATGATTTAAATTCATGCACTTCATTTACTTCTTGAATTGGTCAATCAGAATGTTAAAATTTATTGTGAGAACATGCAAGAACCGGGCTGGTATTGTCTCAGTCAACAATTGGAAAGAATCACATGAGGTTGTATGAATGAGAATGTAGTTCATATGATTGAGTGCAAATAAATAGGAAAATATTCATTGAAGTGTGTAGAGTTAGAGGACTTTAAGGTGACAGGTCAAAGCCCCCAACTTATTTTATTGTTTTAGGTTTTGAAATGAGATGTTAGCCCCCGGGTAGAGGGAATCAAGGGAAATCTAGAGTGAGAGCTAGCATCTTCCCTGCCTAGCTGATCTTCAGAACTATTCAAACTTTAAATTAGCCAATGTTCTTTATAGCATCTCTAGTAAGGGCCTAGCCTGTCTTCAGAACTATTCAAACTTTAAATTAGCCAATGTTCTTTATATCATCTCTAGTAAGGGTTCTGCCTAGCCGATCTTCAGAACTATTCAAACTTTAAATTAGCCAATGTTCTTTATAGCAACTCTAGTAAGGGTAAAGAATGTTTTCTTCCATTTGACACAACACAATTTGCATACATCCACAACATAATTCATATATTATTACTGATTCATAACAAGAAGAAATATATATTCATATTTAGTGTTTTTCTTCTACAAAAACTCTAGTTATCTTTTTAAATTATTTTTACTCTATCTAAATATTTAAAATACCAAAAATATTTAAATTTTCATTGCTACAAAAATTATCTTTAGTTTAGATAATTATCTTTTTATCTAAAACAGAAAGTCTGCTATTCAATAGTGCATATTGCGTATTCTCCATGTGGGTTTGATATTCAGGTCTTAATTAAAAAGTCCTATATTACTTGATAACGATACGTACACTTGCGTAGTATCCATATATATATAAATTAAAAGTTAAATTCTTTTTTTCTTCAAGGTCAAGTTTTTGGTTTTGTTGTAAAGTAAGGAAATATAAGTGAAATATAATCTGAATTAATGTTGTACTGTGCATATTAGCAATATCCCGGGATCAAGTTTTTAGCGCTATTGCCGGGGAGAATTTGATTTTAAAAGCAAATTTCTATTTTTAAAAAGTCTTATTTAAACTTTAAGTTATCTTATCTTATCTTTTTTTTTGTTTATTTTATTTTATTTTATTAAATGTTAGTGTATGCATAGTTCAAGTTCTGAAGGACTAGTGCCCTACGATTCTGAACGAGAAAGAACTATTAAAAAAATCAGAAAAACCAAAAAAATTATAAATTAAAAAAAATTACAGAAAGGGCAGACCAAAATATTCAAAATGCTGAAATTCATCAAGAGTTTAGACCTTTAAGAGATTATTCCAACCCTATTGTAGATGAACTTCATTGTAGTATTCAAAAACCTACTATAGTGGCTAATTCATTTGCTATTATCCAAATGGTATCAAATAATTACTTTGGGGAATCATCAATTGAAGATCCAAATTTATATCTTGCCAATTTTCTTGAATTGTGCGCTATATTTAAAATACGATGGTGTATCAGATGATGCCATAAGACTTAGGTTATTTCCTTTCTCACTGAGGGATAAAGCTAAGATGTGGTTGAATTCATTAGCACCTAGATCTATCAGAACTTGGGGTGATTTAGCATAAAAATTCCTTGCTAAATATTTTCCATCATAAAAAACTGTAAAGCTTAGAAATGATATTACATATTTTAATCCGTTTGAAGGGGAATCTATTTATGAAGCATGGGAAAGATTTAAAGAACTCTTAAGAAAGTGTCACTATACCAGATTGGTTAATAATTCAAACCTTTTATAATGGATTAATTGGTTCTCTTAGATTTATTTTATACCAGATTGGTTAATAATTCAATTTTTATAATGAATAAGTTGGATCTCTTAGATCAATTATCGATGATGCTGCTGGTGGTTCATTGATGTCAAAACCATTTCATGACGCTTATGCTTTAATTGAAGAAATGGATACCAATATTTCTAATGGCCTTCTGAGAGAGTAAATCCTAAGAAAGTAGCCAATATTCATGAAACTGATGCATTTACCATGTTAGCAAATCAAGTTGCTATAATTTCAAGGAAATTAGACCAATTTGGATTGAATTTTTCTCAACCAATTTTCATGATAGAAGAGAATTCATTAGGCCAAATGTTAGATTCTCAAGCAACATTAGAAACTTTGAATGCCATAAATAATAAGTAAAATAACCTATATTCAAATTATTATAACCTAGGTTGGAAGAACCATCCTAACGTTAATTGGAATAATAATTCGGGTGGTAATAACTAGCAATGGGGGAACAACCAAGTAAACCATTGAGAAACTGGAACAACTAAGGGAATAATAATTATAGATCTACTTATCCTCCAGGTTTCAACAGTAATACTCAATTTAAGGAGAAGAAGTTGTCTATAGAAGAAGTGGTGTTACAAATGGGAAATCAATTGCAAAGTCAAGGAGCTACAATTAGAAATATTGAGAATCAATTTAGGAAAATAGCAAATTCATTAAGTAATAGATCCCAAGGAACACTTCCTAGTAATACTGAATCAAATCTAAAAGACTAGAATAAAGAATAAGTAAAAGTCGTTCAACTTAGAAGCAGAAGAGAGTTGGAAGGTCAGGTTTAAAAAGAAATTGAAGTAGAGAGAGAAGAAATTAAAGATCAAAAGGGGACGCTCCAAAAGATTCTGAGAGACCTATTTCTCCACTAAAAATTGATTTGGAAAAACCACCACCTCCACTTCCTCAGACTCTTTGCCAGCAGAAGTTGTATAAATAATTTTCAAATTTTATGGAAATATTTAAGAAGCTTACAATTAATATTCCATTTTCTGAAGCCTTAGAATAAATGCCGAGCTATGTAAATTTTATGAAGGATATTCTCAACAAGAAAATGAAGTTTGAAGATAATGAGACTGTTGTACTTATAGAGGAGTGCAGTTTGATAATTCAGAAGAAGCTTCCTTAAAAGCTTAGAGATCATGGTAGCTTCACAATTCCATGTGCAATAGGAGGCAGATTTTATGGAAAAACTTTATGTGATTCTGTTGCAAGCAATAACCTTATGCCATTATTAATATTTAAAAGATTGGGATTAGGAGAAATAACCCCTACTACTGTAACTTTGCAGTTAGCATATCGTTTGATAACATACCCTAAATGAGTTATAGAAGATGTCCTAGTGAAAGTTGATCAATTTATTTTTCCTGTTGATTTCATTATGCTAGATATAGAGGAAGATAAAGAGATATCTATCATTTTGAGGAGACCTTTCCTAGTCACAGGAAGAGCAATGATAGATGTGCAGAAAGGGGAATTAAAAATGTGCGTCAATGATCAAACTGTTACTTTTAACATTTCAAATCTGATAAAATACCCTACAAAAGGTAAAGATAATGAATGCTATATGATGGATGTTATAAGATATCTAAGTGAATGCAATTTTAGAACTACTTATGAAGAGTGTTCTAAAATTAATGAAATGTCATTTTAGAGAACAAATTAACGCGGAGATTTTTTATTCAGTGCTGACGGCGCCAGACAAGCACCGACGGCACCAAAGGCAGTGCAAACCCTGTTTCTAGAAGGTTCGCTGTATTGGGATGATTTTTTGAAGAGTTTTTTGGGGCATCTCTTAGAGAACCGACCTTGGGCTCTATTTGGGGTTGAATTTCATCAGAAAAAGCACTCCTCCACATTTTTCACTCCTCTAATTTCATTTTTTGCACCACATCATTCCATTCCACTTCCATATTGGAGTCAATTAGTGATTTTTTTTCATATTTTAGAGTTTTTGTGGTGAGATTTAGTGTGAAACTTTCTGTAAGAGTGTTGGAAGGAGAAAGTTGAGAGAGATCTTCTTCCTGCATTTCTAAGGAAAGGATACAAAGGATTTGCTTTGAGGATGAGTTTTTAGATAAGTATTGTTTGTTTATCAGTGTTGTATGAACTTTCTTTTATATATAAAATTTGTGTTTTATTATTTATTTCTCATGAAGTCTGAGTAGTTCCCCTTTATTTTATATATGAAATTTGTGTTTTGTTGTGTCTTTCTCATGAAGTCTGAGTAGTTCACTCTAATCTTTCTCCCTACTCTAAAATATGGTGAAATGAAGAGATAATATGAATGTGCCAATGTTAATTTGTAAAATAAATTATGATGATTTTTCAACTCCAAACTTAATTTACTTTTTGATATGGCCAATTAAATTGTTAAAATGTGTTTTGAAACATATGATCCGGGAAATGGAGTATGAGTTCGACAACAGAGGAAGGATCACATTTGATTCCATGAAAGAGAACATCATTTATGGAATTAAGTGTAAATAAATAGGGAAATATTCTTTGTTGGGTGTAGAGTTGGAGAACCTTTAGGGTGACAGACTAAAATCTTCAATTCAGTCTTACTGTTTAAAAATTGAAGTGAGAGCTAGCCTTTTGGTGAAGGGAAGTGGGAGCCGGTATCCTCCTAGCCTAGCCACGGATTTAAGGACTAAACACTGAGATTATCCAATGATTTTATATCCACTGTATCAGGGTAGAGAATTAAAATTGCTCCAATTTGTTACAATACATATTATGAACATTTACCTCATCTCATTTTACCATCGCCTCATTGTAGTGGGAAGGATGATTTTTCACATAAGAATCTTCATTACATAAACATAGTTAATAGATTAGTATTTACTATTTTCAATGTTGCATATTTAATTTGATAATTGTTTAGAAATTTAATATTGATTACATTGCAATAACTGAAATTAGTGACAGTGATTTCAATTAACTTTCTGTGAATTTCTTAGCAAATTTGTCATTTCCAATGTAAACCTTCCTCGTAGGATCGATATTTGGGGCTTAAATAGAAAGTCCATTATTACTTGATAACGATATGTATACTTGAGAAGAATCCCATTAATAATTGCCTATACTTATATATATTTTACACAACTTACTTTTAGTACACGGATCAAGTTTTTGGCGCCGTTGAATATTAATTGATTATATTTAATTAAATTTTACACAATCTATCACAACAAAAAAGTCGGATCACGGATAAGCCCTGGGTTTGCAGTTCTCTTCCATATGAATTCTATGCATACAAATTGAAGGACTGACTCTTTTAATATCAGTAATTGTCCATCCAAAGGCTTTCTTAAAATTTTTCAGAATTTTCATCAACCTTTCTTCATCGTTAATTTTGAGGGAATTATAACCAGTAAAATAGAGGAATCTCCTAAAAAGGCATATTTTGAATGATCAGGAAGTAACTTCAACTCTAGTTCTGTAGGTTTTTTAATAGATGGACGAAATGATTTATATTTGTCTATCGTGTCCAAAACTTCAAAATTTTCTCGAACATAGTTTGAATTTTTCTTAAAAAGATCTTCACATTGATTTAATTCCTCTTCTTGCTCATGTTCCAAATCTTTTTCTTCAGATTTTGTCCTTCTAAGGAAAGTTGGCATATCTGAGTCACTTTATTTCTAATCTCTCAGGTATGTATCAGCCCTTCTCAACATTTATTAAAAACGATGCCAAATTCATTTGGGAAGAGAAATGTCAGTGGGCCTTTGAGGACGTTAAACAATATTTAATGATGCCTCCTGTTTTGGCAGCCCCTCTCCATAGAAGACCTTTGATACTTTATATTGCATCCTTAGATGACTCTCTTGGAGCCCTCTTAGCATAAGTCAAAGATGAGGGTAAAGAAAATGCACTGTACTACTCAAGTCGCCATCTAATACTGACGGAGATAAGGTATCCGCCTATTGAGAAGCATTATCTAGCTTTGATTTTCGTCGCCTGAAAGCTTAGATACTACATGCTTTCTCATAAGATTACCCTAATTTTGAAAGTTAATTCGTTGAAATATTTGATGACCCAACCCACGATTTCTAGACGTCTAGCCAGATGGTCAATGATTTTATTACAATTTGATATTACTTTTGTTTCCCTTCATGTTATTCAGGGACAAATTTTAGCAGACTTCCTTGCTGCACACCCACTTCCAACTGGACCCCCTCTTAATGACGAACTACCAACAAATATTACAAATGGAATTCTCCAGTGCGCAACGCTGAGAGAAGTACTGCGACAGAGCTTCGTCAGCCAAAAAAGACAAAGGATCAGACACAGTTACACCAGGCAAAGTAGGAATTGGTTTGATCTTCATCACATCAGATAAGGGTATGATGAGGTTCTCGTAGCACCTGACAGAGCCATGTACCAACAACGAAGCAGAGTAAGAAGCTTTAATTACTGGGTTAGAATTGGCAATCTCGATGGATATAACAGATATTGTCGTCTATGGCAACTGACAACTTGTCATTCAATGAGCTGCCGGACAAGACAAGATTTTAAAGCTAAGGTTAGCAGAATACCACCGGTACACCATGAAGCTACTCGAGTAGATTCCCAATGTGACTTTCTACTGCATTCCTCAGGGAAATAATGCCCATGCTGACGCTCTAGCAAAACTTGCAAAAGAATTAGCATGTCCCTCGGAAGACTCCATTGACATCATGGTACGAGAAAGACTGGTTTTGTCTCGAGTTGACCTTGATAATCTACACAAGCTTGGAAAATAGGAAGAAACAATGATTACAGTTGTCGATATCAACAAAGATTGGGGCAAGTCATTAATAAGATATGCAAATTGGAAAGTTGTCAGAGGACAAGTCAGCAGCACACCACATCACAAGAAGGGCTATGTCATATACTCTAGTAGGTGATGTCCTCTACAGAAGATCATTTGACCAGATGTGGTTGTGATGCCTAAGCAGAGCCAAAGCACAAAATATTATCAAAGAAGTATATGACGGATTGTGTGGTGATCACCAGTTAGGACCAAAGATGAAAATGAAGATTAAGAATCTCAGATCTTATTGGCTGGTAATGATGTCCAACTACATGGATACAACTAGAAGATGTCGCCAGTGTCAAGCGCATGGGGTGGTCTTTCACCAACCTCCAAGTTTGCTACACCCAATAGTTGTCTCATGGCCATTCGACTGTTTGGGCACGAACATAATAGGTCTAATAGACCCTCCATCCTTAAAAGGATAAAGATTTATACTTGTCGCTACAGATTACTTTTCCAAATGGGCAGAGGCAGTGTCGTTATAAGAGGTTATGACATTGCACGTCCTTCAGTTCTTCAAGAGCAAAGTTGTCTACCATTTTGGAGTTCCGTCCAAAATAATCTCTGACAATGGAACAGCCTTCAAGAGCACAAAAATTAACAACTCGTTAAACGATACTGGATATATTGGAGATGCTCTACAATCTACTATCTCTGGGCAAAAGGCTTGGCCGAAGCCTTCAACAAGACACTGGTACATATTTTGAAGAAGACACTAGATGAAAACAAAAGAGATTGGCATAACAGACTACTAGAGGCTTTGTGGGCCAACTGGATGACATTCAGAACTCCCACTCAGTATACACCCTACATGCTCGTGTATGGATCTGGGACGTACTACCGTTAGAGGTTCAAACGTCATCTCTCAAGGTCCCTGTCGCTAGTCAACTTAAAATAAAAGCGAGTGCAAAACCTACACTTGAAGAATTGGAAAGTATCGAAGGAAAAAGCTTAGAAGCACAACAACATTTGGAGTTTTACTAGGCGAAGATGAGACAAGCTCATGATAAATTGGTCCGCCCAAGGACATTAAAAGTTGGTGATCTTGTTCTTGTGCTCAAAAGACCTACTCTTGCACGCCGCAAGATAGGTGGAAAATTTGAGCCAACTTGGGAGGGACCTTTTGTTGTAGAAAAAGACTACTCGGAAGGAGCGTACCAACTGGTGGATTTTCGGGGTGAAAGACCCATGTTGTCGATCAATGGACAATACCTGAAGACATATTATGCAACTTGACGCTCTTTGGAATTGCGTTTTTCAAATTTTGACTGTTCTAGGGTTATTTATTTGGTCAAACGTCTGTGACCGGGTCCAAACAAATTTTTGTAATAAGTTAACCTCAATAAAATGAAGACTTTTGAAATTACACGCTTCATTTTTCTATTTTTTTACTTTTAAGTTTGATATTTTATTAAATTAAACACTATACATATATATATATATATATATATATATATATATATNTAATAAACACTTTGTTTTGTTCTTTTTCCTGCTAAATTTCAGCTCACTGATGTTTTTTTTTCTATCGTCTACAGAGAAAATGTCAGGACAGAGGCTGATTTTTGCTTTTAAAGTTGACTGGAACCTCACACTAAACGAGGAAAGGGTGTCATAGGGCGGCACCATAGACTTCAACATGAACTTCAGTAAAGTCGACATGGACTATAATAGTCCCCTAATGGATGTGGTCAGCCGTTAAGAAAAAGAAAGGCTACCATCGCTGCTAAAGATTGGCACCATGGATAATTCCTCGCTGAAGGGGAAAAATGTGATAGTATAGCAAGACGCGATGGAGGGAACTAGTCATCTGCTATCTATGATAACTGTGCCAAACGGGGGCCTGGTCGCGGCCAATGATGAAAGTCCACCAGACACACTGCTACAGAGAACTCAGCGTAGAAACGCCAACCACCAAAAACATAGGGCTTTCTTACGTGAAAAAAGAAGATGCCAGAAGGAGACAGAGAACTTGCTTACCCCTATCGCTGAGGGGAAAATCTATGATCCAGGCATGAGAGAGACCTCTTCCAGCTTGCTTGGCACAGAGGATGAGCCCGAGTTCGCTCCAGATATGGAGACACCATTATTTTTATACGCACTTTGTACGGGTTGCCCGACATGCAACGCCGAGATTCCCGCATTGATGCCAGCTACAGGGGCATTCGTGTAATGCCTGAATTGCAATGTTCTCTATCTAGAGCATTATAGTCTTTTAGAGGAGTATGCATCCACCGAGGATGGATTTCAGAGAACTGATCACCTAATGGGGGAGCCATTTATCCCGTTAGATTCAAAGTCATATATTCCGCTAGAGATAGAGACAACACTAGTTTGGCTTCCTACTGCTATTGAATTGTGAGAGTACCCTCGACAGTCGTCCATCGTCTGGACGATAGAATACTATAAAATGAGTAAATTAAGTAAAAGGGAGTTTGAATTTTATGAAGAAGTTCAGGGGAGATTCATCAATATACTAGAAGGCTTGGAGTTGTACACCAGAGTCTTCTCCGAATGCGATGAAAGAAGTATTCTTGACTGCATCTTTGATCTGAGAGATAGAGGTCGAGCAGGCCTTCTGATGGAAAGAACCTATTCTGAGCCACAAACATGGGTGCATGGAAAAGGCATGATCACTATACAATGTGGCTGTTGTTACAACTTCACCAAGGACAGACAAAGGAATCCCCATAGGATTCTGAGACACGATGAGGTGGATTTGCTACCTCCCATGATAAAATGGATGATCAAGAGAATGGTCTGATGGAGCATACTTCCACCCAATTGCATTCCTAACAGCTGTATCATCAACATCTATGATGAGGGCAATTGCATTCCTCCGCATATAGATCATCATGATTTTGTGAGGCCTTTCTACACGGTCTCTTTCATGAGCAAAAGTACATTCTATTTGGAAAAAAAATTGATATCATTGGCCCTGGTGAGTTTAGAAGGTCCGTGGAGATTCCACTACCAGTGGGTTCAGTGCTGGTTCTTAAAGGAAATTGAGAAGACATTGTCAAACACTGCATTCTAGGGGTACGACACCGTAGGGTGTCTGTGACTTTCGGATGAATGGATAGCGACAAAATGCCATATGGATTCCGACCAGACTCAGAGTTGGAAGAACTATTGTCGTACGAGTTATGAGAGGGTTGCACTTCTAAGAACATGCAAAGGGAACTCTTGTCCTTGAGCATGGCTTAGTAGGTCAGTTCAATTGGGAGCTCATCCCACCAAAGACGGACACTCAGAGGATACCTTTTTGTACTGCATTTTGACGCAGCTGATATGATGATATATGTCTTGGATATGCTCAGCTTCTGATATGTACTCAACATGAGATATTTCCAGATCTACTTTGATGCGATCAACATGTTGTACCTTTTAAGGCTTCGACTTGTACTCTATCTATAACATCTGTTGAAGCAGATTAATCAAATCTCTTTCAGAAATTTGTCTGTTTGCTCAATTGCCCTTTTGTGCGATGGATAAAACCAAAGAACCATACGTTGGTTTGGGATTACACTGAAAAAAGAACAAAATAATGAAAACTTGATCATATTAAAATTCAAATAAAATACTCTCTTTTGAAAGAAACCAACCAACAATTTTTTTTATAATAAACTCTGATAATTAAATATGATAAAAACAACAAGAAAAGAAAATAAATCTGTTAACTTGATTCTATCGATTTCGAGGTCTTCTACTCTTTGTTCGTGCAACATGACTATCCTCATCTGCACTAATTCTCCTCATAATCCCAGAGGAATTTCACATTCTATGTAAAATCTCACAATGTTTCACAAATCTGTCTCACCAATACCTATCTTCACATGATACATATTTATGGACTCAACACCACAAACTTTCTGCACTACATTTATGTTCTCGAGCCCAATATTGAGACACTAACCTCTTTTTCGCTGTCTCATGGGTTGGATTTGGGCCACAGAGCTTTCCTTCCTAATGTAACTCAACCTTCTAAGATTGGTGTAAGACCCCCTTGAATGGGACCACGACATCCAATTCTCTACACACATCTTCGAGATAGGAGTAAGACTCCCCTGAATGGACCATCGCATCCTATTCTCAACCTTATGAGATTGGTATAAGACCCCCCTTGAATGGGACCACGAAATCCAATTCTCTACACATATCTTCGAGATAGGAGTAAGTCTCCCCATAATGGAACATTGCATCCTATTATCAACCTTCTATGATTGGTATAAGACCCCCTTGAATAGGACCACGACATCCAATTCTCTACACACATCTTTGAGATAGGAGTAAGACTCCTCTAAATGGAACATCGCATCCTATTCTCAACCTTTTGAGATTGGTGTAAGACCCCTTGAATGAGACCACGACATCTAATTCTCTACACGTTTCTTTGAGATAAAAGTAAGACACTCCTAAATGGACATCGCATCCTATTCTTAACCTTCTGAGATCGGTATAAGGCCCGCCTTTAATGGGACCACAACATCCAATTCTCTAGACAGATCCTTGAGATAGGAGTAAGACTCCCCTGAATTAAACATTGTATCCTATTCTCAACCTTCTGAGATTGGTATAAGACCCCCCTTGAATGGGACCACGACATCCAATTCTCTACACATATCTTTGAGATAAGAGTAAGACTCCCATGAATGGAGCATTGCATCCTATTCTCAACTTTTTGAGATTGGTATATGACCCCCCTTGAATGGGACCACAACATCCAATTCTCTACACACATCTTTGAGAAAGGAGTAAGACTCTCTTGAATATAACATCGCATCCTATTATCAACCTTTTGAGATTGGTATTAGACCCCAGTTGAATGGGACCACGACATCCAATTCTCTACACATACCTTCTGAGATTGGTATAAGATCCCCTTGAATGGGATCATGGCATCCGACTCTTTACACATATCTTTGGGATAGGTGTAAGACCTGCTTGAATGGAACACGAAATCCTACTCTCAGTCTTCTAGGTCGATACCTAAAATTTGACTCTCTTTTCGGGATTAATACCTAAATTTCAATTCTCATCTCGGGGTCAGCATCTAAATATTGATTCCCATCCTCCGAAAATATTTAAAACTCGATAATTTCAAGCCCACTCTCTAGTCCCAAGTAAGAGTTCCTACTTCTTGATTTCAATCAAATATGCACTTACTAACTCCCCAGCGAGAACAACTAACACTCAAATTCTAAACTCCTTCTATGTTTGTTGACTTAGAAGTCTACATTGGTTTTGTTTTTCGCGTTGGTCAATGTCAATACGCACGGTGTGCTTTCCCAAAACACCACACCAATTGGGGGTCCTTTTGTTGACCTTACTTTTGGTTGAGGTTTAGTTTTCCCTCTTTAGTAGCCTAGGGACTAGCCATAGGACTCTTATATTGATTATTCCTAGAAAACTAGAAAAGGAACCCTCACCATTAGAAATTTTAAACTCCTCCTTGCTTGACTTGAAGTTCCACATATTGGTCCTAACCTCTAGCACTCAGTAGGTGGGCCAGTATGGAGGATCTCAAGGAGAGTTCCCATAGGACTGCTTAACCTTAGGGTTGGCCCTAGGTGTTGGTCTGGAGTTAGTTCACTCACTTACACTCACTTTCACTCATAATCACTCACTAACCCTGAACCCGAAATTGTTGACTTTGATCACTTGATCTTTTGGGAGACTCATGTAGATGGTCCCCTAAACCCACTAGCCCTAGGCTAGAGTTTAGCTAATACCAGTACATAGAGGACCCAAATAGCGATTTCATTGGTCTATGGCCATATAAGGTGGTTGGCACCCTAATTCTACCAAAGTGTCCAACTAGGTCTTTTGTCCCTAAATCCACCCAAATTACCTAAATACCCTTAAACCCCTAAATTTGGTCAAAATTCCCAAATTCATCCAAAATACCCAAACTAATTCAAAAATTATTTCAAACCATTTAAAAATACCCAAATTACCCAAAACCAGTCAAAAATTCTAAAATTACCAAAATACCCCTAAATTTGCCAAAATTACAAAAATACCTTTGGCACCCCAAACTTTCTCAAAACATCCAAAATCACTTCAAATGACTCCAAAACCAACTTGGACCCTTCAATTGACTCCAATTTGGCCAATTTGACTATTTTGACCAAAACCCCCAAATTGCCTTTAAAGGCATAGTTTCCCCAAATTCACCTCAAATGTCCATCTATTTGAGCAAAATTCCCCTAAATTTCAATTTTAAACTCAAATTAATCTTTCATTTGATTAATCCAAACCAAATCCAAGCCTAATTGGCCCATTTTTTTTAGCTCAATGTTGATCCAAATCAAAACCCCTAATTTCGGCCCAATGACTTAGGCTCAGTTTGGCACAACTGCAACTTCTCAGCTTTTCAGATACAACTGCGCTGCCCTAGGAAGCTACTACAAGGAAGCTACTGTGAGAGATATGGTTGTCTGTTTGGTACAGTTGTGTGAAAACAGCAACAAAGCTGTAAGAGCGACATATTTGTTAATTATGAAGCTAAATTTCACTTTAAAACTGTTCAAAATTTTAGATGCCCAACTAACTTAATGATGAGTACGGCTAGTGACAAAGAAAGAGGAAAAAATCACAATTCATGAAAATCATTGCCAAAATTTTGTAAGAAGTAGCATTTAGATGAAGTAACCCACTATTTGGAACTCCCAGTATCAAATAAGACAATGAAATTCCATGGAGGTTTCCCTAAGCCTATTACACCAAAGTACCAAGCATCCAAATAGTTCTTCAAGTACACAATATCAGCCTCAGAATCATCAATGGAAAGAAGAAGATGCTGATTTTGTAGATATAAATACCCTTTCGAGACAAACTTTGCTGCATTTTGGCGGTCAATGTCAAACTGCTTCTTCCTTAGGCCAACTTTAAGTAAGCCATTAGATGAAGCATGGATGAACAAGAGGCTATAACAAAATCCACAACCAGATGCTAATTAAGCTTTCTAATGAATATGAAAAATAACAAGTAAGATTAGTACAGGGAGAGACAAGAAGACAAAGAAGCCAAACCTTGCACTAATATCATTTCAATTGTGAATAAAAATGAATGTTCAACTCAAGTAGCATCAATAACAAAAGTTATATTTTACAACTTGCATGCTTAGCTACCAATGACATGTAAATGAAGTCAACGATTTAAGTTGCAACCAAGTACTACTTCGGCTTGTAACTATACCATTCCACTACAAGCTTTCAGAGAAAAGTAACAAATAGGGAAAACAACATAAAGCTAAAATGGATCGCAAAAAAAAAACACATGCCCTATAATTGCTTTGAACTCTATACCTGCACGACGCCATTGCAACACTTCTGATGGTTCTTCTAAGTCAGAAAAATAGAAGACAGGGCAATGGGAGAGAGAATGACCTGCCAATATTTTGATTTGTCATTTTGCAATTAACCTGGAGCATTTATCCGGTAGAGACGGGCTGCATGCGAGCTGTGAGCCTTCCCTGCCTCGACTTGTAGAAACGTGACCCGAGAACAAGTGAACATGCCTTAGTATCCATTGAGCACAGCTCCTCACAGAAATAGAACAAAGGAAGACTTGAATGGGACCATAAACAAGTAGAGCAGCCTTCAAAACATACGAGTCGTGAGGGATGGTGGAATGATGGGGAGGGAGGAGCACGAGCGATTCGGCGTCGAACAGTAGCAACGAGGGTAAACTACGTAATAATTTGTCACTCGAAGTGATTCGTGGGGTTTGATTTACGGCTCGCATTCTGCCAAAATGGCGTCGCGCCACACTGGAGACGATAAACCAAACGAGTGAGATTCGCGGCTGCTCCACGCTTCGCACAAAAACCGTCGCGCCAAACGGGCCCTTAATCCCACCAAGTTGAACCCCATAACCTACTCAAATGCCTCAATTTGGACCCTAAATTCTTCAAAACATACCTAAAAATCAAATTTTACCTTCAAATGGCCTTATTCAAGCCTCAATTTCCTCAATTTTGACCAAAATCCAAAAATCCCGAAATTTGGCCCAAATTGGCCATACCACCTAATCCCACCAAATTGAATGCCCTAACCCCACAATTCGCACCCAATTCATGTTGAAAAATCTTCATGACATTCTTATAGACCATTTTCAACCATCAATTTGCACTTAGCCCAACTTTAGCCCAACCTAGACCCAAGTCTAGTCCATTATGCCCAAATTGACCAAATCCCAAAATCCTTCAAATTGAGCGTCCAATTGAACTAAAAATCACTTCAATCCTTTACCAAAAATCTTCATAAAAATCATCTACACAATGTTGATCAATTAATTGGGCTTAAAGTCATGGCTAGCCTAATCCAAACCCAACCTTTGGCCAATTGGACCCAAAATTGGACCAATGTACCAAAATTAACTTAATCATCCTAAGGCCACTAAATTGATAACTTCACAGCCACTAAACTCTCCCTTGGAACAGGAGAAACCATACTTAACCCACCATAGATGGGCCATTGACCAAAGGTCCCCTAAATCAAAGGATTTGTTTCCTAAATTGCTTAAGCCAAAGATATATTTGCCAAAACCTATCACCAACCCTAAATTAATGGCTGTGACAGATTCCTCTAAGGTTCATGAGCCACCGAAGCACCTCCCCTGCCATGACCACCCATCCTAGTCACCGGAGGAGCCAAAAATGAGAGCCATAATCCCCAAATCAAACCTAATTTCAACTATAGTGGCCACCTCATCCCAATGGCTCTTTAGAGTTCCTCAACCCTCCACTGAAGCAGCTCTTTGCACCCATCAATTTGCCCTGAGTTTCCCTTTAAGTTCCTCTATTTAATTAGCTCCTCCATGGCCAAAGAGAGGTGTACTAAAAATCCTAGGGGAAACTCTGTCCAATTGCTCTCAGGAACTCTTCAAGAACTCCTAAGCTCATTGCCACCACTTTTCCCCACTGATCCCCACTGTGGAAGCCCAATTTTGAGCTCAAGTTTTCAGCTAAAGCTGTGACATCTCTCCACAATCCACAAAACTCAAATTAATTGTGGACACACCATCCCTACAGTGAGAGGAGTTGATTCCCCATCAAAGCCCCCTTTGAAATAGCCCCTAGCATAAACTTTGACCAACACCTAAAATTGATCTTGATTGAATTCATACCTAGATGATTTAACAGGCCACAAGACTTCATCCGGAGGTTTGTTGAGTCTAATCAAAGCTACCACAACCATCTGATTGAGGCCTCCCCTCTTAGACAAAGGTATTGAGCTCTAACCCTATCTTGAGCTTATTTTGATTCTCCATTAGTAATGACTTGATTTTATACTTGATCAACCACATAGATGTGTTCGTCTTGAGTAGATGAAGGTTTAGAAACAAACCCCATGCAATTTGGTTGAGTCTAGATGAAGATCTTAAGGTTTTAGTGTGAACGGTTCTCGGGTTTGAACACTTGGGGGCGATAACGGAGAGCCATTTAATCGTGCATGTATCCAACCAACGGATGAGATTGCGCCGAACGAAGGAATGGAACACGAACTGCGGGCTTAGTCAGCACTGAGGTGGATGGTGGTGCCAAACTAGAAGACGTCACGTGGAGCTTCGGAGCCTCAGTAGGTTGAAGCGGCGCCGCTTCACTTAAAAAGAAAATTAAGAATTTTTTTATTTATTTAAATGCCCATAACTTTAAAAAATCATATCTTTGTGTAAAAAAATCATAAAAATAAAAGAAAAATTCACTCTTGCTAAGTGAATAGAGGAAAATAATGTGGACTAAAAATAAAAATTATTTTCTTATTCCATGATTTTTAATGAATTAAATACCCTTTGTGGTATTTTAATTCTCCGTCACTAAGAATTGCTCACCATGGCTTGAAATTTTGAGGGTTTGTTCCTCATGACAGAGGCCATGTCCTCTGATTTTTCTAAGGTCAAATGACATCTCTATGCTTCTGACCCAAATTTTCAAGCTAAGGTGACTATTTTGGCTATTTTAATTATATAAATCAAAATATTCATTTGAAAATTATGGTAATAATTTTAGTAGATCTTATATGGTTAGAGAAATCTATGAAAAATATTTTGATGCTTCAAATCATCTTGAACATTTCTATACTTAATTGTTGACCTCACTTTTGGTTGAGGTTTAGTTTTTCCTCTTTAGTAGCTTAAGGTCTAGCAATAGGAATTTCCTATCGACCATTCTTAGAAAACTAGACATGGAACCCTAACCATTAGAAATTCTATACTGCTCTTTACTTATCTTGAAGTTCCACATATTGGTCATACCTCTAGCACTTAGTAGGTGGGGTCATTATGAGGGGACTCAAGATGAGTTACCCTTAGGACTGCTGGACCTTAGGGTTGACCCTGGGTGTTGGTCTAGGGCTAAGGAACTCACTTGCAATTACTTACACTCACAATCACTCACTACCCTAAACCCAGAATTTCTTGACTTTGGTCCCTTGATACTTTTGGGAGATTCATGTAGGTGGTCCCCTAAACCCACTAGCCCTAGGCTAGGGTTTAGCTAAGACCACTACATAGATGACCCAACATAGGGTTTCCATTAGTCCATGGCTTATTGATAGTGGTTGACACTCCAACTCTACCAAGATACCCAACCTAGTCTTTTTCCCCTAAATTCCACCAAATTACCTAGATACCCTTGGGACCCCAAATTTGGTCAAATTTCCAAACCTACCCAAAATGCCCAACTTGGTTCAAAAATCATTTCAAACACCTTGAAGACACCCAAACTACCCAAAATCACTAAAATTGGCCAAATTACCAAAATACCCTTCCTTACCCCAAAATTCCAAAAATTCTAAAAAATACCAAAAATTCCCAAAACCTCCCAAATATTCCCAATTTCATTTTTATTAACTATCACGTGACCCAATTTGACAAATTTGACCATCTTTGACCAAAACCCCCAATTTGCCCTTTAAAGGCCCATGTTTTCCTCAAATTACCTCAAATGTCTATCCAATTGGTCTCAATTTCTCCCAATTTCAAATCTAAACTCACATTCACCCTTGAAATGACAAATATAAATCAAATCCAAGCTCAATTGGTCCATGAATTGAACTTAATTTTTAGCTAAACCAAAAAACTCCAATTTTGGCCCCTCGACTTGGTTCTACCAAATTGAACCGATAACCCACTCAATTTGCCATAACTTGTGTTAATAAATCTTCATAACATTCCCATACATCAAAATTGACCTTAAATTAGCCTTGTTAAGACCTCAATTTAATTTCATTTCAACCTAAGTCCAAAAGCCCCAAATTTGCCCCAAGTTGGCCATGTCTCAAAATCTCACCAAAATGATGGCCTTAGCCCCAAAATTTCCACTCCAACCCTTCATGAAAAATCTTCACAACATCCCCCTTGATCATTTGAACTATTCAATTTGGACTTAGCCCAAGGCTAGCCTAACCTAGACCCATGTCTAACCCAACATGCCCAAATTGTCCAAATTTCAAAAATCCCTCAAATTGACCTACCAATTGAACTAAAAGTCACTACAACCCTTCACCAAAAATCTTCATAACAATCAAATAGACAATTTTGATCAATCAATTGGGTCAATTGAAATGGCTAACCTAGCTCAAAACTAAACTTTGATCACTTGAACCCACATTGAACCTATGCATTAAAGATGGCCTAACTACCCCATAAAATCCCCCTCTGAAATAGCCTCTACAACAGCTCTAGACCAACACCTAAAATTGGGTTTGATCAAAATCACACCAAGATTAGAGTTTCAATCTCTAGTCTCCTTAGAGACCAACAAAACGTGCCAAGAACCTCTGATTGAAGCTTCACTTCTCAGAGCCAAGGTATAAAACTGCTCTTATTCCTGAGCCTATTTGAACTCTTCATTTATTTTGAGTTGATTTCATGGCATCATAACCATATGGATATGTTCCTCTAGTCTAGACAAGCATTTTGAAAAAAAATTCATTTAATTTGGTTGATAAATGAGGGAGATATTAAGCTTCAAAGATGGACTGTTCACGGAGCACCGTTCGATCGTGCGTGTATCGGACGGACGGTCGAAATCAAGCCGGACAGCGCTTCGGAACATATACTACGGGCCGAGTAAACACTGAGGTGGACCGTGACATCGAATGGGAGCACGCCACGTGGAGCTTCGGAGTCGGCGTAGGTTGAGGTGGCGCCGAGTGTTTAAATAGATAAATAGGGATTTATTTAAATCAGAAAATGATTTCTAACTTAAAAAATTCATATCTTTGTGTAGAAAAATCACAAAAATAAAATAAAAATACCCTATTGCTCAGTAAATAGAGGAAAACAATGTGAAAATAATTTTAAGTCCATGTGATTCATATTTTGTTTTTAATTAATTAAATACTCATTTGGATGTTTTGATCCTCCATGCATGTAGTAACATCACTATGACTTGAAATTTTAGCATATTGTTGCCTCTGTCTTAGAAACATTCCCTGGTTTTTCCAGAGTCAGAGGAGGTTTCTAGACAGAGAATCATATTTTTCAAGTTTATGTACATTATTTGCTTAAAATAATCATGAAAATTATCATGTTCCTTAGAAAAATACAAGAAAATTTTGGAAGGTTTATGATGACCAGAGAACTTTTGGAAAAATTTCTCATGAGCCAAGTCATTCAGGATAAACCTAATCTTCACAAATCTCAAATCACTAAAATAATTAATTTTGAAAAGTAAAAACAACAAAATTACTTGAATTTCAATGTCCGATATTGTTTAAGATCCATATAACTCACCATAAAAATTCCAAAGCATTTAGAATTCATTTGGTAACTTAAGTTGATTTTTAAAGATAAATAACATTTTTGGAACTTAAATGATTTTTGAAAATCAAAATATAACTCAAACATTTATAAAAACATGTTTTTTGAGTTCTCTGAAATCAGGAGTATTTTCTAAAAATAAAACAATATTTAAAATAAAAAGTTGATTTTTAGCCTATTTTAAATATTTCAATAATTAAAAATCCCTAAAAATCACAAAAATAATAAAATTCATGAAAATGTTCTAAATTTTTTTCTAAGCACTTAAGAATAATTAGAATATTTTTCCTAATTTTCTAAATAAAGATACTAAATTTTTAATCTTAAAAATAATTTTTAAAGGCTAAAAAATGAACTTTCACTAAATTAATTCCAATAAATCAAATAAAATTCTTAAAAATATAAAATCTTCTCTTATGAGGTTTCTAACCTTAGGGGGATTTTTTAAAAATAGACAACTTAATTTTCCCTATTTAAAATATTTTATACTTAATAAATACCCATAATTTAAAATAATTTTTAAAATTCAAATAAAATTCAAAAAATCATGAAATTTTGCCCAAAAGCTTCTCTACTCTAGGTTTACCACTAGTAAAACTTTCCAGGGATTAGAAGTTAACTTGGTCAAGTTAAGAATTTTCTTTTAAAAATCCTATTTTTGCATGAAAATAATTATATAAATTAAATTAAATTTTGAAAAATCACATTTTCTCTCTGATGTCTTAATTGACCTATGAATAAGGTAGGATAAAAATTTCAAAGTCATTTGGATTAAATTTGACAAATTATGAAGTGTTAGAGCCTTAGGGGTAAATGTGTAATTTTGGAAATTTAGCCTTAATTAACATTTAGGCTTAATTCAAGGAGGGAAACGAGTAACCTTTGATTTTAATTTGGATGTTTGAGAAACATAAGGGGTTAATTGGTAGAAACTAACCTCACTTGCTTAATTGAGAAGAAATTTTAATAAATTTCTAAATTGTTAGAATTTGGAACTTTATTAAAATAAAATGAACCCACAACTTAGGGGTAAGACTTTTGAGATCAATAATTAATCAATTTAATACCCCTTTTTTGATTTTTAAATGAAATTCAAATCATGAATCATGACCACCTAAAGCTTAACCTTTTCAAAAATAACTAAGACACTCACCTAGGTCTTAAGGGCTTAGTAGTGATTTTGGGCTAAATCGAGTTTCATTTAAATGAGGATTAGGAAAGTAAATATTAATTAAAATTAAAACATCTTTCGAGTTCCAATAACACTAACTTGCCTCTTTAAGGGTCTTCACCCACATAATCTTCAAAATTAAATTACATATGATAATTACCCTATCTTAGGGATAATTGATACATCAATGTTCATTGAGCATTAGGGTGTTTATAGGATGAAATTATTAAGCAAACATAATAGTTTTAAAAGAGCTCGGGATTTTCCACCAGTGCAGCGAGAGAGTAGCACAGACCTGCTTCTTTCTCTAGATCTGTTGGATACGTCGGAGATCTACTAAACTTAATATGTTTTGTTTAAATATCATCATTTATCAAATTAACAAGGACTTACCAAGATATGACCTAGGGTTAGGTAGGTCGCCAAAATTTTACCTCCCTATTTCATATAAACTGCCTTAACATGCTTTTTGAGTTTCAGGTGGTGGAACGAGAAAACTCGCTAGGTACGCTTTTACAGTTTTCAGCATCGTCTTTCTTGTACTTTTATACTGTACATTTATACCTGCAAATTTGCATGTTAAACAACGACGCCACCCTTCTTGAAAACTAAAATTATTAGAGTAATCACAAAACCAAAACCAAAACTAAAATTAAAATCAACCAAGATAAAATTCACCTCCACAACATTCAAAATATTAAAACAGCTCAAAATTTAATCAAAAACATAACACAAAACTACAATTGTAACTAAATTAAGACATCTCTATCGGATGATCAGGAATCCCTCGGAGGAGGTAACCTACGGTTGCTAACGAGGCTTCCCATGGTCTAAATGAAATTATGGAACTCATTAAGATGAGTTTAGTAAGTTCATTTGGACTAAGTGAATCCAATAGAAAATAGTGGTGCCGGAACGAGGGAACCGTAGGATCCTAACCGGTGTCGCTCTAATCAACTTTAACATGCCCCCATAAAAATTTAAAGAAATTCAACCATAAGGCCACTTGATTTGACAATATAACTTAACACACTAGAAAACTCAAACTCATTGCGGCAAGGAGCTTGGAGCCAGCATGGTGGGCAGCACAACCATCTTCAACAGCAAAACCTGTCTTCCCTAGCTAAACCAATCTTCCTTTCTTAGACTTAAACAACAAAGTCATAGGACTTCGAGGTTGCTTGCTTATGCAACGTAAATTCTCATCTTATCTTTAGGCCTTTGTATAGCCCTGTTATACAATATAAGCCCTAACTCGTCTTAAGATTCTGAGGTTATTGTCTGTCATGACCTAAACCCTCACATCTTCCAGACTATTTGTGTGATAGTTTCATACGAATGTAAACCCTAACTAATAAAATTGGCAAGATGAAACACCTAAATATTTCTCAAAATTGAAACCAAATATTAAGATAGCTTGGGAAGTCACCGAGGTTCTCCTCTGGATCCATGACATCCCCTAGTTCTTCCTCCTTTGGACTCTACAACAGAATTTTCCAAATTTTGAACTAATCCCCTTTCACACCTCTATGTCTGATCTCATTGAAAAGTCCTACCCTTTGAAATTTCTTGAAGATAATATTTCCTGTTTTTATCGAGAGTCTCCTTAGGTGACTTTGGTCATTTAAGATGTAATTAACTATAGGGGCTTGCCATTATAGGAAGCATGTCCGAACCCAGCTTAATATAAACCTTATTTAATTCTTTATATTAAATAGAGGATCTTGTTGGCAAATATAAATGTTTTACAGACCAAACGATTGTCATATATTCTTTAATTTATTTGCTCAAGCCTCATCATCAAGTCTTGTGTTTATCTTTTAAGATAAATACAGGATTTGAGGTAAAGCGCTATTTCATTTAAATCATGAAAAGTATGGGGTCAGTTTGATTTCATATTTTTCTAAACTTCAACATCCTTCCGAAGCGGGCGATGGGATTTCAATGCCGGTGACCGACAGCTTCTTACGAGCAACTCTCAAACCAAAAATAGCGTCGACAACTTCAGGCGACTCCGCTGAAGACAAGCTTTTCTCTCCATACAAATCAAGAAATTTTATCTTCACACATTGGTAATGTGTCCATATCCCTCCTGGACCAAATTACCCCTCTTCCATTGGCATACTTTACCCATTTATGTCTTGGGAAAGTACGGCTAACTCCTTGGACTTCAGGACTAGCTGTTTAACCATCTTTGAACAGAGGGGTTCAGAAGACCATTAAGGACTCCTTAAATTTTCATGTGGAGTCGGATCCCCAATAGGTGTGTCGATGGACTAGTTCCACCTGGGCATTGTCTACCACTAAATGGGTCCCACATTGGGTCCTAAAATACTTCACATCTCCCTCCCAAATTTGATTTGATACTTTGCAAATTAAACTAAATTGTGTTGTGCGGCGCACACTTTAAAATTTTCTTATATTAATTAGATTTTACACCTCTTATTTTTTTTCTTAAACAAAATTTTAAAATACCCACAAATTAAGAGCCGCCCGGTCTATGGATCAACCTCTACTTTCAGTGCTCGCACTAAAAATTACGAGGTTTTGGCCATATAGCTAACCATAAAACTTTCTGTTTTCAAGCCTGCTGCAATGGTCTACCCAACGTTAACCTTTTCCTGCAACCTGCCAACGAGTCATGAAGCCCGTAACCTCGCTCCTACCATCAAATTCAGAGCTGGATCTGAAGATCTCGAGGTCATCCTCAGGAAAGCCCCGTTTGTGGTAATGAAGATCACTGCACCGGAAATACAAGAACCATCTGAAGAATTCAGCCTGAACTGCCTTCAAGACTTCCCTGCCTGCAAGAAGTCTAAAACTACTACCGTCACGACACCTGCCAAAATTGCTAGCCCCGCTGCTGCTAAGGGAAAAGAAGTAATGATTATTGAGGATCCGACTGAGGGATCAACTGTCCCACCACCCGTGTTTGAAATCGGATCAAGTTTGAGGACTGTACCGCTGACCCGAACTCAAAAGAGGAACCACAACAAAAAAGTTTGGAGGGCCATCAAAGCCCAGGCTCCCAAGGAGACAACCATTGAGAAGGAGCCTCATCAAGTTGAAGAAGTGTTACCAGAAATTTATCCACTCCTACGAGGGAGTAGATTCCATCCTCNGTGTAGATGTTAGCCCTCTGGTGAGGGGAATGTGGGAGCTCCAAAGTGAGAGCCGGTATCCTCCCAGCCTAGCCGTAGAATCAGTAACCAAACATAGGATTAGTCAATGTTCTTTAATCCCTAGACCAAAGGGTAAAAAATATGTATGCTCCTATTTGACACAATATAAATTGAACTAGTTCATTTTATCCATTCACTCTAATTTCTTGACAAGGAGAAGTATGCTTTCTTATATATTGAATATCACAATTAAACCCGACTTTATATCATTAGTTATTTATTAGTTATTAAAATTATCTATTTATTTCATTTGTCTATTAGTGAAAGATAAGCAAATTGAACGTCATTTTTGTGATTAAAGTTTTGTATTTCTAAAAGTCTTAGTCCGTAATTCTAAACCACTCCCTATCGGATCAATATCTAGGACTCCATTAGAGCCCTATATTACTTGAGCGATACGTGTACTTGCGTTGATAAATTCAATTTTAATATTATTGAATATTATAATTATTCATCTTAACCAAATCAGACACATCTATAAAGTTGCGATCAAGTCTTTGGAATCCATTGCTGGAAATTAAATCTTCTAGTAGCGTCATCAAATTCTTGTATTTGTCTATTACAAAAAAAGTTGGTCATGAGGCCTCTCCAAACTTCACACAGAGGTTTCCTAAGATCCCCTAGTGCATTCCAACCGTTTTCCCTCACCAATTCCCATTTTTGGAGCTCAATTTTGAGCTTGAAACCTTGCCGGAAACCAGGACAGAACCCAATACACCTCCACCATTGCCAGAGCCCAATTTTGAGCTCGAAACCCTGCCGGAAACCAGGACAGAGCCCAATACACCTCCACAGTCCACCCAAACTCAAATTAACTCTACCTACACCTTCACAATAGTGAAAGATGCCAAGACCCCATAAAATCCCCCTTCCACAGAGCATTAGAAGTATTCACAGGAAAAAAAATTAAGCAACATAATAAGTTTAAATGGACTCGAGGCTTTTCACCAGTTGGTGAGAGGGAGGCATGGACCTGCTTCCTCCTCCTAACTTATTGGATACCTCAGAGGTCCATTAAACTTAATATACTTTACTCAATGAAATCCTCCTTAATTAAAATTTTAAGGACTCACCAAAATACAACATAGAGTTAGGAAAACAACCAGAACTTTACTTTTTCTGCTCTTCATAAATGCCCTCACATGAATTTTTAAGTTTCAGGTGGTGGAACGAGAAGACTCACGAGACACACTTTTATAGTTTATAGTACCGTCTTTCTTGTGCCCTTTTCCTTACATGCTTTATGCTTACGTTGTTTCTTTCATACTTGTCATGTATGAAAACAACATAAACTTGCATGTTAACCAAAACCAAAATCGAAGCCAAAACTAAAATAAACCAAGATAAAATCCATCGCCACAACATTCAAACTATAAAATAACTCAAAATTTAATCACAAACATCACACAAAACTACAATATTAACTAAATTAAGATGTCTCTATCGGATGATCGGGAACCCCTTGAAGGAGGTAACCTGCGGTTGCTAACCAATCTTCCTTCCTTAGACTTAAATAAAAAAGCCATAGGACTTCGAGGTTGCTTGCTTATGCAACGTAAATCCTGACCAAAAGAAAATATGTTGAGATTTTCATACATATTTTATACTGTTTTTAATGATATTGCACTTTAAAGAAAGATATTTTTGATGTTTTGTTGCAGGAATGAAGAATTAGGGTCATTGGAGCAAAAAGAAGCAAAAAGGAGCAAATTTGGAGTGAAAATGACCAAAATTTGGAGATTTGAACTAGGCCGCCGACTGCGCCCTCGACCCGCTGATGGCGCCGTCGACCCCACCAACGATGAGTTTTTCCTGAGACTACATGACAAAATTCTTCAGAAGCCTGCCGACGATGCCATCAACCCCGCCGATGGTGAGATAAACGGTTATGCATACTCAAGCTTTGGATAAGGCTAAATTTTGAAGGGATGCTTAGGCAACTCTTGAGAAAGCTCATCCACAACTTTAAAAGAATATTTTTGGCCAAAAATTGGAGAGTTTAGAGGTCCTGCATATAAGAGAGGTTCCATTAGTGTATTTACTAGAGTTCCAATATTGTGAGGATTTCTTCGAGAGATTGTAATAGTGGAGGGAAAGTGAGAGATTTCTTCCTCCTTGCTACTTTGAAAAGGAATTATGTGTTTTTCACAGAATCTCTACAGCATATCATCCTCAAACTAGTAGGTTAGCTGAAGTTTTTAATAGAGAGGTTAAATGAATACTTGAAAAGACTGTAAACCCTAGTAGAATAGATTGGTCCACTAGATTGGATACTGTATTATGGGCTTACAAGACTGCTTATAAAACTCGTATTGGAATGACTCCTTACAGACTGATTTTTGGAAAGACTTGCCACTTACCGGTAGAATTGGAGCATAACGCTTATTGGGCGATTAAAGAATTTAATTATAATTTGAAAGATGTTGGTAAGAAGAGATTGTTACATTAAATGAATTGCAAGAATTAAGAAATGAGTCTTATGATAACGACAAAATTTATAAAGAAAAATTAAATTTATGGCATGATCAGAAGATTAACCAAAAGCACTTGGAACTAGGACAAGAAGTTTTACTTTACAACACTAGGTTGAAGTTATTTCCTAGGAATTTGAAGTCTCGTTGGTTAGGGCCCTTTACTGTGACTCAAGTTTATACTTACGGAGCTGTTAAAATTGAAGATCAGAAGATGGGAAATAGATTTAATGTAAATGGACACAGATTAAAACCATATTATGATGGTAAAAGACTAAATTTTAAAGAGGTTTTAATATCAGTCAACCTGAATGACACCTGAATGGGTCGGGCTGACGACGTTAAACCAAGCGCTATATGGGAGGTAACCCATATTTATCTTTACTTTTATCACGATTATAGTAGTTTTTATTTGAAATTATAATTAGTTTGTGGTGGTATTAAACTCTAGTACCCTTATTTATCCTTGAAACATCTTAAAAATTGGATCCATGAAGAAAAGTTGGAACGCATTTGGACCAAAGAAAAACTGTACAAATTTTGCCTTGGGCACCGACGACGCCCTCAACGCCGCTGACAGCACCCTCGACGCCGCCGACGGTGCATTTTCCTCAAGAGTCCAAACAAAAATAATACAGAAGCTCACCAACGGCGCCATCGACCTCGCCGACGGTGAGACCGGTGAATTGACAGTTATGCGGGTTCAAATGGTAGTTTTTGGGCGAAAATTGTCTTTTTAAACTCCAAAAACGAAGTGAAACTCTACCAGTTTCATTCTTATGACGTCCAATTCCCCTGATAATCTAAGAATGCGAGTTTTTAATCGGTGAAGGTTTATTAGTGCGGAAGCACAACGAATCTTCAACAAGTTGCTGGCGAAGAAAAAATTTGATAAAAGAACGAGAATTCGTGAATCGCAGATTGAATAATCCCACGACGGATATTGAAGAAATGATAGTATGGAGAAGATGGGAAGTGCTGTGCTACACTACTGCCGCCGTGGTGGTTCCTGTGGAAAAAGAATTTTATGCAAATTTACATGGAATCAACCAAGGAGTTGTTTATGTGCGAGGAAGATGGATCACTTTCACTCCTGCACGGATCAATGAGTTATATATAATAGAGAATGTTCCTATCTGCAACTATTCCAATTTCGTCCCAACAAGAAACCAAATGAATGAGATTTACCAATATTTAACGGACGAAACTAACGAGTGGGAAACAAGAGAAAACATGTATGTTAACACTCCCAAATCTCGTTTCGAAAAATTGACACTTTTTCATTTCTGCGGAACTGTTACAGAAAATGAAGATGGATAAAGTTTCTAAAGAAAGTGCCATTTTGAATTACTGTATCCAAAGGGTACTCCCGGTCGACATTGGATCTATAATTGTGAAGTCGGTTTTGAGCCTGATCATTTAAGGTTCAACTTATGGGCTTGGACACCCCTCCACAATTTTCTCACTTTACAGTCAGTTTCATGTGTCCTATGAAAATTGGGAAAAAGGTACTGCTACCTTGGAAGCCTTTGGATCCAACTGAAAGATTCCCAATTTTTGAAGATGAAAATGACATGGCCATTATAGTAGATCAATCATCTCAGAATTCACTGCCAGTTCAACCCATAATTCCTGAAAAGTCTCTGGTGATCCTGCGCCGAATCACGAAATTGGAAAAGGAGGTACAAAATGTCATGAATGCTATTAATAATATCTCTAATTTCTTTGATCATCTGGACTGGAGGATGAAAGAACATTTTGAGCACTCTGGACATTTAGAAGACAGTTTGATTGATTGATGAGGAGGATGAAATTGATAGAAGAGGATTCTATTGAAGAATTTCCATTCTGACCCTTCTACAACCTCTTTGTTTATGTGAAATCAACGGGTGATCTCAGAGGAGAATTGAGTACCGAGTCTGAGGATTAGTAGATTTATATTACTACTTATCTCTCTATCTATGTACTTTGATTTGAACTTTGTATTTGCTTTGCTTTAGAATTATGCCTTTAGATCTCTATATAGTTGAGACTAAGCATATGATGTTTTGTTTTTAGCATTTTGAGTGTTGTGACTTGGATTGTGACGCTGAATTAATGTATTGAGGCTGAGAAAATACCAAACTTAGGTGTGTTATGTAACGTATATTGTACCCCTTGGAATTTATATAATGTGATGTTTTGTGTTGTGAAAGTTTATATGTGCTAAGTACATCATTTAGTTATTTAAAATTATGTCTATAATGATTAAAAGGATGTGTTGTGAAAGTTTATATGTGTTAAGTACATCATTTAGTTACTTAAAATTATGTCTATAATGATGTCTTTTAGGCTTGGAATTGATCGAAATCGCAAAAATTCAGAATTGATGTTTTGTGTTGTGAAAGTTTATTTGAGATAAGTACATCATTTAATCACTTAAAATTATGTGTCTATAATGATTAAAAGGATGTGTTGTGAAAGTTTATATGTGTTAAGTACATCATTTAGTTACTTAAAATTATGTCTATAATGATGTCTTTTAGGCTTGGAATTGATCGAAATCGCAAAAATTCAGAATTGATGTTTTGTGTTGTGAAAGTTTATATGGCTAAATAAATCATTTAGTTGCTTAAAATTATGCCTATAATGATTAATCAGATGTCATTTAGGCTTGGAATTGATTGCAATCGTAAAAAATCTGGAATTTGGACAAAATCAATAGAGCCCGCCGACGACACCCTCGACGTCGCCGACGACGAGAATTTCCCAAGACTTAGGATTTAAATTCCAATTAAGCGCCGACGACGCCATCGTCCCCGTCGATGGTGAGCTCACGAAAAACACCTTTAACTGCAATTTTGACTAGTTAACCACCACTATTTATCATCCCCTTCCTCCTAAAAATGCAATTTTCGACCTAGGGCTTGAGAGATCTTGGATTAGGAGACAATTTCAAGGCTTTTTGATACCGAATTTGATCATATCTAGGTAAGAGCTTCACTCCAAGCCAAAAATATTTGATTTCCACCATGAATTTCTTCCACATTGAGGAGATCCGACAAATTTGGGAATGTGAAGAAAATTTGGGAAGAAATTCATGGATCTTATTGTTGAACTCTTAGAAAAAATTTGAGAATGTGAAGAAAATTTGAGAAGAAATTCATGGATCTTAATGTTGAACTCTTAGAATTCCTATTGGAAGCCATTATTCATATTTGAAGTAATTTTTGGAATTTTTCTATAATTTGACTAGATTAAAATGGCTCCACGACAAAAGAGAAGAGTTGAGTTCAACGAGTCTCGCTTCCTCAATGCGATGGCTAAAAAAAATTTACTTTCATATTTAAAGGAAAGAAGTGCATACAAGATCGAGTTTTTGAAAGTCCGGGCTTCATCAATGCGAAGGCTCAGTCGAGATTTACTTCAGTATTTAGAGGGAAGAAATGTATACAAGATCAAGTTTTTGAGAATCCGGGAGGAGAAATTGAACAAGTTATTGCCGAGCGGAGGTGGAAAAACTTTTGTTACAACACCAATAAAGCTGATGCAAATGTTGTGAAGGAGTTCTACGCCAATGTGATTTATTCTGATGATGGAATCGTTCAAGTGCGTGGATTCCCTGTTGAGTTTGCTGCCGCCCACATCAACACTTTCTATGAAGTCCCAGACTCTTACAGCTGCCAATATGAATCCTTTAGTATGATGGAAAGCCCCCTCAATGATGTGATCAACTTTCTCACTGATGGGAAAGGAACATGGAAGATAAAGCAGGAGCACGGGTAAATTTTTCTGCTTCTATGCTGAATGCCACCTCTAAGGCGTACCACTATTTCATTTCTTCTACTCTATTACCGACCTATCACCATAGTGAGGTAACTAGAGATAGAGCAATTCTGAATTTCTGTATTCAGAATAGTAGAACTATAAATGTGGGGAGAATAATTCTTAAGAATATATTGACTACGACAAGGAGTGAGACAAGTGGAGGTCTAGAACATCCTGGACTTATTTATACAATTTGCAAACTTTTTGGAGTGGAAAGTGGAGATGAAGAATGGGTTTATCCTATGAAACCCATTAGTAAAGCTAATTTGAAGACTTATGAATCCCATGAGAAATGGAGAACTGGGTGTAGAAATCAAGTACCTTCTACTAGTAGATATGTCCCCTCTACAAGTTATGACCTTCCACCTTCTAGTTCCCCTACCCTCTCTGATTTGATGAATGAGTTGACCTTGCAGCG
>JXCR01147261.1:47542-64120 GCA_002079205.1 Phalaenopsis hybrid cultivar
TAAGCATTCAAATTTTGAGGTAGCCTATTATGAAGCTCAGGCTCGACACTACAGAGGTGAGCCTGATGTTATGTTTCCTGAATGCCCCCGATATACTCAGTATCAACCCAATCCACTACTGATCAGATGTTACTTTTCCTGAGTGCCCCCAATATACTCAGTATCAACCCAATCCACCTGCTGATCAAGGAGATGAAGATTAAGCTTGGGATTTTGATATTGAATGAAATTGATGTACTTATGTTTGCAATTTTTATTTTATGTAATCTTTTGTAATAAGAATGGATGTTTATGTATTTGAACTTCCATTTTTATTATTATGTTGTACTTGGATAATTTTAATTTTTGCTATAAAAGTTAGTATGATAGTTGAATTTTCATGTGTAGTTTAATAGATGTTGAGTAGATTTGTGGATTGTATTACAGACCAGGTGAAGTAAAAATTTGAGAAGGCCTGCAGAAATTTCAGGATGATGAAAATGCCTACAATACTGAGGTATGATTTATATTTTTAGTTTTTCTTTCCACTTGTATTATTTCATATTTAAAAATTTAAGTTTGGGGGAGGGAAGAAAAAGATTAACTATTAGATGTCCTCTATTTTAATATTTTCAAAAATTATTTATATGATTTCATGTAGTGAATTTAATTCGCGTAACTATATTTTCTATAACTATTTAAATATTATGGTAGATTTAAAGAAATATTTTTGTAATGAAAATTAATTTTTGTAACTTAAGATATTTAGTATAAGAGAATAAGATTATAGTTAACTATTCAAAGTAAAGGAAACTATATTTTGAAGTATTAAGAATCTGGAATATCAGTTGAGAAGAAAAGATTGGGGCTCAATGATGTAAAAACTATGAAATATTTATAAGGTAAAGAATGACTTTGAGTTTCAAATTTAGGGAAAGAAAAGTGAAGTTCAAAATCATTAAAGGCTATCCAAATATAGTGTTGAGTTTCAAATTTAGGGAAAGAAAAGTGAAGTTCAAAATCATTAAAGGCTATCCAAATATAGGGAAATTTAGGAAAAAAAAATTGAAGTTCAAAATCATTAAAGGCTATCCAGCTATAGTAATCCTCACTTGAAAAAGAAAAAAGAAAGGATTAAAAAAAATCTCTGAAAAGAAAAGGAAAATATATATAGGATTGAAAGAAATCCAAATGAAAAAGAAAAGAGAAAAGAAAAAAAATTTATGGAAGTGAGGAGAAGCTTGAGGATATGCCTAATAAAAAATTGGCTTCACTGGACCTACGTTAAAGGGAAAACTTAAATATTGAACTTATATTTATGGAATTAGATCTTTTACTAGTGGAGTTCTCATGAAGTTCCTATCTCTTAAATATTCTAAGTGACTTAATATTACAACATATAGTCATTCTTGAAATAAATAGAATACTAGACTCTTAAACTTGATGACTAGATAATCTTGTGGCTACAGAGTTAATTCAATTACTTGAATTTCTCTGAAAATCTCACTATGATATGTACCTATAGAGTTAATTTAATTACTTGAATTTTTTCTAAAAATCTCACTATGGTATTTACTAAATCAAAACATATAGTATTTCTTAATTAAAAATTTATTGCAGTAGATCATAACTTTTATATAGTACTAAAATTACTTGAAAACAAGTAATAATTATGTTTGGGGGATTTTGACCAAAGGAAAATATGTTGAGATTTTCATATATATTTTATACTTTTTTAAAGGATATTGCACTTTAAAGAAAGGTATTTTTGATGTTTTTTTTGCGGGAATGATGAATTAGGGTCATTGGAGCAAAAAGATGTAAAACGGAGCGAATTTGGAGCGAAAAGGACCAAAATGTGGAGATTTGAACTAGGCCACTGACGACGCCCTCGACCCCACCGCCCACGAGTTTTTCCCGAGACTACAGGAGAAAATTCTTCAGAAGCCCGCCAACGGCGAGGTCAACGGTTATGCCTTCTCAAGCTTTGAATAAAGCCAAATTTTTAAGGGATGCTTAGGCAACTTTTAGGAAAGCTCATCCACAACTTTAAAAGTACATTTTTGGTCGAAAATTGGAGAGTTTAGAGATCCTAGATGTTAGAGAGATTTCATTAGTGTATTTATTAGAGTTCCAATATTGTGAGGATTTCTTCGAGATTGTAAGAGTGGAGGGAAAGTGAGAGATTTTTTCCTCCTTGCTACTTCTAAAAAGAATTCTGTGTGCTGTAAAGAAAGGAAGAGATTCAGAGGAACTTCAAGGAGTGTTCTTGGGGCTTGCTGCTTCGAAGAGAAATTCTGTGTGCTGTAAAGAAAGGAAGAGATTCAGAGGAACTTCAAGGAGTTTTCTTGGGGAAAGTTAGAGATAAGTGTTATTTACTTGTTGTAGTTTGTATGACTTTACTTTTATATATAAATTTTTGTGTGCTATAAAGAAAAAAAGAGATTAAGAGGAACTTTGAGGAGTGTTCTTGGGGAGAAATTAGAGAAAAGTTATTTACTTGTTATAGTTTGTATGGCTTTGATTTTATATATGAATTTCAAGTTGTGAAGATATTTACTTGTTGTAGTTTATAGACTTTGATTTTATATATGAATTCCGAGTTTTGTTGTGTTTTCCCCATGAGTTCTGAGTAGTTTTCTCTATNTCTTTTAAAGTGACAGACTAAAATTCCCAATTCAATCCTATCGTTTGGGTGCTGAAGTGTAGATGTTATCCCTCAGGTGAGGGGAACGTGGGAGCTCCGAAGTGAGAGCCCATATCCTCCCAACCTAGCCGTAATTCAGTAAACAAGCTTAAGATTAGTCAATGTTCTTTAGGCCTGGGCCAAAGGGTAAAGAATAGGTATGCTCCTATTTGACACAATATAAATTGAACTAATTCATTTTTCATTCACTATAATTTCTTGACAAGGAGAATGATGTTTTCTTATATATTAAATATCACATTAGATGGGTAAAGAATAGGTATGCTCCTATTTGGCACAATATAAATTGAACTAATTCATTTTATCCAAAATAGGTATGCTCCTATTTGGCACAATACAATTTGAACTGATTCACTTTATCCATTCACTATAGAATAGTTATGCTCCTATTTGGCACAATATAAATTGAACTAATTCATTTTATCCATTCACTATAATTTCTGTGCTCCTATTTGGCACAATACAATTTGAACTGATTCACTTTATCCATTCACTATAATTTCTTGGGAGAAAGATGCTTTCTTATATTGAATATCACATTTAAACTCTCATTAGTATCATTCGTTATTTAATAGGAGAAGGATGTTTTCTTATATATTGAATATCACATTAAAATCTTTATTAGTACAATTAGTTACTTTCTTATATATCGAATATCACAATTACACCCTATTTTCTATCATTAGTTACTTATTAGTTATTAAAATTATCTATGAAGGATGCTTTCTTATATATTGAATATCACAATTAAACCCTACTTTATATCATTAGATATTTTTATTTTTAGTTATTAAAATTATCTATTTATTTCAATTGCCTATTAGTGTTATCATTAATTATTTATTAGTTATTAAAATTATCTATTTATTTCAATTGCCTATTAGTGACAAATAAGCAAATTGAACGTCATTGTTGTGATTAAATTATTGCTTTTATAAAGTCTTAGTCCGTAATTCTAAACTACTCCTTGTGGGATCGATCTATAGGACTCTATTAGAGCCTTATATTACTTGAGCGATACGTATACTTGCATTAATAAGTGTGACTTTACATGAATATTTAATATGTCCATATTTATCTTATATTTTATTGCATATATAAAGTCGCTGTCAAATCCTCACCTTATCTTTAGGCCTTTGTATAGCCTTGTTATACAATATAAGCCCTAACTCATCTCAGCATTNATTCAACCATAAGGCCACTTGATTTGACAATATAACTTAACACACTAGAAAACTCAAACTCATTGCGGCAAGGAGCTTGGAGCCAGCATGGTGGGCAGCACAACCATCTTCAACAGCAAAACCTGTCTTCCCTAGCTAAACCAATCTTCCTTTCTTAGACTTAAACAACAAAGTCATAGGACTTCGAGGTTGCTTGCTTATGCAACGTAAATTCTCATCTTATCTTTAGGCCTTTGTATAGCCCTGTTATACAATATAAGCCCTAACTCGTCTTAAGATTCTGAGGTTATTGTCTGTCATGACCTAAACCCTCACATCTTCCAGACTATTTGTGTGATAGTTTCATACGAATGTAAACCCTAACTAATAAAATTGGCAAGATGAAACACCTAAATATTTCTCAAAATTGAAACCAAATATTAAGATAGCTTGGGAAGTCACCGAGGTTCTCCTCTGGATCCATGACATCCCCTAGTTCTTCCTCCTTTGGACTCTACAACAGAATTTTCCAAATTTTGAACTAATCCCCTTTCACACCTCTATGTCTGATCTCATTGAAAAGTCCTACCCTTTGAAATTTCTTGAAGATAATATTTCCTGTTTTTATCGAGAGTCTCCTTAGGTGACTTTGGTCATTTAAGATGTAATTAACTATAGGGGCTTGCCATTATAGGAAGCATGTCCGAACCCAGCTTAATATAAACCTTATTTAATTCTTTATATTAAATAGAGGATCTTGTTGGCAAATATAAATGTTTTACAGACCAAACGATTGTCATATATTCTTTAATTTATTTGCTCAAGCCTCATCATCAAGTCTTGTGTTTATCTTTTAAGATAAATACAGGATTTGAGGTAAAGCGCTATTTCATTTAAATCATGAAAAGTATGGGGTCAGTTTGATTTCATATTTTTCTAAACTTCAACATCCTTCCGAAGCGGGCGATGGGATTTCAATGCCGGTGACCGACAGCTTCTTACGAGCAACTCTCAAACCAAAAATAGCGTCGACAACTTCAGGCGACTCCGCTGAAGACAAGCTTTTCTCTCCATACAAATCAAGAAATTTTATCTTCACACATTGGTAATGTGTCCATATCCCTCCTGGACCAAATTACCCCTCTTCCATTGGCATACTTTACCCATTTATGTCTTGGGAAAGTACGGCTAACTCCTTGGACTTCAGGACTAGCNTTAATCCTTTATATTAAATAGGGGAACTTGTCGAAAAATACAAACGTTTCACAGAACAAACAGACGTCATACTTTCCTTAGTTTATATGATCATTTCTTATCCTCAAGTCTTGTGTTTATCCTTCGGGATAGATACAAGATTTGAGGTACATTGCTCTTTCATTTTAAACTNCTCTTTATATCAAATAGGGGAACTGTCGGCAAATACAAAGGTTTCACAGACCAAACGGACGTCATACATTTCTTAGTTTATTTGATCGAGCCTCACCCTCAATTCTTGTGTTTATCCTCCGGGATAGATACAGGATTTGAGGTATAGTGCTCTTTCATTTTAAACTATGAAAAGTATGGGGTCAGTTTGATTTCATACTTCAACGTCCTTCCGAAGCGGGCGACGGGATTTTGATTCCAGCGACCGACAGCTTCTTACGGGCAACCCCATAAACCAACCCGAAATAACGCCGACAGCTTCTAGCGACTGACAGCTTCTTACGGGCAACCCGACAAACCAACCCGAAATAACGCCGACCAATTCCAACATCTAACCACTTTAAAATCTCTTTTTTAACAACTTCTTTCATTATTAGGTTTAATCTTCTCTAAGGATCTGCATTAGGTTCATACTATTCTTCTAATAAAATTATGTGCATTCAAATTGAAGGACTAATTTCCTTAATATCTACTAAAGTCCATCCAAAAGCCTTTTTATACTTTTTTCAACATCTCTATCAACTTTTGTTCCTGAATTTTAGTTAACTCAAAAGATATAATAACAGACAATGTAGATGACTCTTCTAAAAATACATATTTTAAATGGGCAGGTAATATCTTTAATTCAAGTTCATGTGGTTTAATACTTCAAGGAATAAGATTTTTACCATCATTTTCCAGGAAGTCTAATGCTTCAAATTTGCCCTAAATATAATTCAAATTTTCTTTTTTTACTTCATCTTCAGTATAAAAAATTTCTCCTTGCTTTAATTTATCTTCAAACTCATTCTTAAACTACTCATTACTTAGATAATTAGCTAGCTCCATCTTGAAACATTCATTATCTTTTTCTATTGCGGGATATTTCATAACTTTTGGTATATTAAATTTCACTTCTTGATCATTAACCCTCTTTATTAATTCTCCTTTTTGCACATCTATTACAGCTCTCTTTGTTGTGAGAAATGGTCTCCCTAAAATAATAGGAATCTCTTTATCTTCCTCCATATCCAATACTATAAAGTCTAAAGGGAAAATAAATTTATCCATTTTTACTAGCACATCTTCTATAACTCGTTTTGGATAAGTTATTGATCTATCAGCTAACTGAAGAGTTATAGTAGTAGAGGAAATTTCTCCCAAATCTAAACTTTTAAAAATTGATAACGGCATAAGATTGATACTTGCTTCTAAATCACAAAAAGCTTTTCCGTAAAACTTTTCTCTAATTGCACAAGGTATAGTAAAACTACCAGGATCTTTTAATTTTTCAGGAAGCTTTTCTGAATAATAGCACTACACTCTTCACTGAGTGCAACAGTCTCATGATCTATAAACTTCGTTTTCTTATTTAATACATCCTTCATAAATTTCACATAATTTGGCATTTGTTCCAAAGCTTCAACAAAAGGAATATTTATTGTTGACTTCTTAAGGTTTTACAAAAAATTTTTAAATTATTTATCTTTATTCTTCTGCTTCAGTCTTTGAGTAAATGGAGGTAATGGTTTTTCTATAGGGACCTGTGTTTGCTCATTTTCCTATTGATCATTTTTTGTTTCTTCCTTCTCTTCATCAACTTCAATTTCTCTTTGGATCCTTGTTTCAACTTCTTTTCTACTTCGTAATTGAATAGCTTTAATTTGCTCTTCATTTTGATCTTTTGGATTAACTTCCACTGTACTTGGAAGAATTCTAGAAGGTCTATTACTAAGTGCAATAGCAATATGTTCTAATTGATTTTCAATATTTCTAATAGCAGCCCCTTGATTCTGTATTTGATTTCCCATATTCAACATTACTTCTTTCATCGTCAACTTATTTTCCTTAACTTGTGGGTTAGGGTTGGAGTTAAATCCTGGAGGTTAATAAGGTTGAAAATTAGGATTTCCTTGATTGTTCAGGTTTTTGGATGGATTCACCGAATTATTACAATTATTACAACTAAAATTAGGCTGATTTTTCCATCCAGGGTTAAAATAGTTAAAATAGGGATTGTTATTTTGATTATTTATAATGTTTAAAGTCTCATAAGATGATTGAGTATCAATAATCTGTCATAGTGAATTCTCCTGTAATACTAGGGTTATTTGAGAATAATTCACTCTCATTTGATCAATCTTTTTAGAAATAGCAGCAATTTGAGATGCCAAAATAGAAATTGCATCAGAATCATGAATGCTAGCTACTCTCTTAGGATTTACCCTTTTAGAGGGCGATTGAAAATTATTATTAGCCATTTCTTCAATTAAAGAATATGCTTCATCAAAAAGTTTTGATATTAATGAACCACCCGCAGCAGCATCTATAATAAATCTAAGTGAACCGACTAATCCATTGTAAAATGTTTGAATTATTAACCAATCTAGTAAAGCATGGTGTGGACACTTTCTAAGAAGATCTTTAAATCTTTCTCAGGCTTCATATATCGATTTCCCTTCAAACCGACAAAAAGATGTAATATCATTTCTAAGCTTAGCGGTTTTCAAAGGTGGAAAATATTTAGGCAAGAATTTTTGTGGTAATTCTTCCCAAGTTCTAACAGATCCAGGTGCTAAAGAGTTTAACCAAGCATTGGCTTTATCCCTTGATGAAAAAGGAAAAAGTCTAATCCTAACAACATCATTAGACACTCCATCTTATTTAAATGTAGCACAATTTTCAAGAAAACTAGCAAGATGTAAGTTAGGATCTTCAGTAGGTGATCCTCCAAACCGATTATTTTGCACCATTTGGATAATAACAGGTTAAGCTCAAATGAATTAGCAGTAACATCAGGATTTTGAATAGTCAAGTGAAGTTCATCTGCTGTCGGATTCGCATAATCTTTTAAAGATCTTTGTCGATTTTCATTATTGGATTATCTAAGTTATTCACCCTTTCTTATAAACTTTTAATTTCTCTTTATTGTTTTTAAAATTTTCTAATAGTACGTTCTAATTCTGAATCGTAAGGTACTAAACNCGAAGCGTGTGACGGGATTTTGATTCCGGCGACTGACAGCTTCTTACGGGCAACTCCCCATAAATAGCACCGATAATGATAATGCTAGAATTACAAGGAGAAAATGAAAGAATGGCATGATCAAAAGATAATAAAAATGGAATTTGAGCATGGATAGGAAGTTTTATTATACAATACAATATTGGAGTTATCCCTTAAAAAACTGAAGTCTAGGTGGATAGGGCCATTAAAAATTGTAAAATTTTATCCCTCTGGAGCTGTTAATATTGAATATCCCAAGATAGGAAAAATATTTAAAGTGAACGGGCATAGACTAAAACCATATTTTTATGGTCAACAACCAATTATTAAAGAGATTTTAATGTTGGGTCACCTAGGGTAAAGACTGAGAATGTCGGGCTAATGACATTAAACCAAACGCTTTGTGGAAGGAAACCCATATTTATCGTTATTTATCTTGCTTATCTATTTTAGTTCAGAGTGTTAAATATATATATTCATAGTTTTATGGATTCTGTGTATTTGAGAAACTTGAAATTGAGAAAATATTTAAAAATATTTTTATTTACCCAATTTTATGGAATATTTGAGAATTAATTGGATTTAAAAAGAAATGGTGCAAATTTTGGAATTGGTGCCTGAGGTGCTATTTTCCAGAGAGCTGGCACCTAAAGCTCCAAAATCGTTGCCTGAAGTGCCAGAATTGGCGCTGAAGCGTCGCGACGATCAGAATGACTTATAACGCTTCAAAAGGCAGTTTTTGGCGGGTTTTATTCCTAATACCGCAAAAAAATGATTCCTAAACCTATTTTAGAGGGGAAAATGAGAGAAGAGTCAACATTTGTCAAATCCAATGGCCTCTCGCTCCAAAGAAAATGCTAGGTATAGAATTTTCAACCGGAGGAAGTTTGTCAGTTTTGATGCACAAAAGTTATATGATCGAGTTCTTGGGAAGAAGTGACTAATGAAGGAAAGGTGATTTGTGAATCAAGGATTCAACACATCAAAAACTTGAGTGGAGGAGATTATTGCACAAAGACGTTAGGAAGGGCTTTTCTATACCACTACTGTCATAGGTGTCCTTGTGGTGAAAGAGTTTTATAGCAATCTTCATGGAATCAACCAAAGAGTTGTCTACATTTGAGGCAAGTGTGTACAATTCACTCCTTCAAGAATAAAAGACATGTTTATGATTGAAAGTTTCTCTATTTTCCACAATGCAAATTTTGCCCCTATAAGAGAAAATATGAATGAACTATATCGATTTCTTACTAACAAAGATGCAAATTAGGAGACTGGAGATAATAGAAATGTAAGTTTTTCTTGATCATTTTTGAATCCTACATCAACGTGGCACTTCTTTACTGCATCAAAATTACTTCCTATCATGAAAATCAATAAGTTGACTTAGGAGAGTGCTATTTCGAATTACTGTATTCAAATTGGAAAACCTATTGATGTGTGTGCAATAATTGAGATGTCTACTTTGGGTTTGATCATCAATGGATCTACTACTGGACTAGGACATCCATCTACTATCTTCCTATAGTGCATTCAATCGCAAGTGCCTTATGAAAGTTGGGAAAAAGTGCTTCTTCCTTGGAAGCCTATGGACCCATAAGTTTATTGCAACTGCATAGAAATAGGGGATGAGAATGATATGAATATATTATTAGATCAATCATCCTAGAATTCATCAACTATTTAGCCTTACTTCAGTTTGAATGCACCTTTGAAAATGATCAAGAAGATAGAGAAAGAGGTACTGAACCTTATGTATTCAATTGAGAATGGTTTTGAAATGTTGGATCATCCAGATTGGAGGAAGAATGAATATTTTGAACACACTAGACGTATTGAAGATGGTTTGGTGCATATGTTCAAGAAACATACTTGGATTGAGGAAGATTTGACAGGTGAATTTCCTTATTGAACTTTTTACAACTTGTACGTGCACTACCAATCCATGGGAGACATCCAAGAGGACGAGAGTGAAGAAGATGTTTGAACTCACTTAATGCAAGAAATGCTTATTTAGTATTGCTTAATAGTGTTATGGTGTTATGTTGGATTGCATTTACTTTCATTGTTGGACTTTATTTATGTCAGTAATTGAGTATTTTGATACATAATTCTTAGTGTTAAGATGTTTGGTTTGCTTTGTGCACTGAATAAAATTTTGTTGGCTTGAAAACTGTCATTTTGTAATAGTGTGAGTTATATATATAAAAGTGAGTTTTGTGTTGTTTGTGAAAATTTTGTATTAGAAAATTATTTAAATAAAAGTATAATTGTTTAATTAAGTTAGTTAGTGGTTGACGTAATATGGTGCACAACAGATTTTCACAGAAAAATGGAATGTGAAAAATTTTGTCTTTGGCGCCTGAGGCACCAAATTCTCAAAAAAGCGAGATTGGGTTAAAAATCGTAAAATAGCTCAATAAAACTCCATTTTTACTGCTTGATTCATCTCTTACGTCTAAACCTCTTAAGGCTTGAAATTGGGTGGATTTGAGAAGATTTCCAGGGCTAAAGATCTTAGATTTCTTCTTCTCTTGGTAAGAGCTTCACTTTAACTTAAATATTTTTTATTTTCACCATGGATTTATCCCACATTATGGGAAATCTGAAGTTGGGGAATTTTTTGAAGAAGTTGAAAGAAAACCTACGGGGAAAAGTTTCTTACCAAATAATCTTACTTGTGGAGTTAGATTTTTGATTTTGTAGTTTATTTAGATTTCCATAGAAATTACTATGGCACCACGTGTGAAAAGAGGAAAGCCTAAGAGAAATTTTGATGCAAGGAGATTTTTCAACTATAAGGCCCAACATTACTATAAAATCAAAATGGGCTCGAGGAAATTGATTAAGGAAGGAGCATTTGCTAACTCGGGTGGCCAGATCGAGAGGTCGATCACTGCTAAAAATTGGGAGAGATTCTGCCAGTTAACTGCAGTAGCTATTGTTTCAATAATCTGAGATTTCTATGTCAACTTGTGATTTACTTCAGATGATCATATCTTCATGAGAGGTAAGCAAGTTGAGTTTTCTAGAAGGAGGATCATTGCATTTTATGGATTGAGAAATAAATTCCACTGTGAATATGCTACATTCGTGATGACCAACTCATCACTAGATGAAGTAATTGCCTTTATGACAGATGGAAGGGGATACTGAAATGTTAAAAATAATAGTAAAGTTAATTTCTCCACCTCCATGATGAATTTTTAATCAAAGGTAAGACATTGCTTCATCTCGTTGAAATTTCTTATAACAAATCATCTGAGCGAAGTTACAGAGGAAAGAGCTGTGCTAAATTGTTACATTCAACAAATGAATGCAGTAGATGTTGGTGCTATTATAGTACATAATGCTGATAGTGTAGCTAGGAGTGCTACTGCTAGTGGTTTGAGATACCCTACCATGATTTTTACTTTATGTGAACAATCAGGAGTAGAGTTTGGTAGAAATGAAGAAACGCTGCAGCCACAGAAATTAATTAGGAAACACACAGTCCAATGATTTGAATAATTTGATAAATCCATGAGTGGAGGTAGTGATAGAACCTCATCATCTGTTGTAGGGCAATCTACTTCCAGCTCTGCTTCACTTGAGAACATCATGGAGTAGCTTATGATCCAAAAATAGATATTGTAAATTTGTAAAATAGGATTGGAGGGTTTGAAGTAAGGAATGCATATAATGATGAATATCAACATAGGAGAGTTCAATTTTATATATCATATCAGGAAGCCATGATTATATGTCTATGGGGTGATTATAGTGTGTAATTTCCAACTTGCCCCAATTTTACTTGTCAGATCATGAAGAAGAGAAAGAAGAGGAAGAAGAAGAAGAAGAAGATGAAGATGATGATTACTGATGTTTTAGGAGTTCTTTTATGTTTGTTTGTTATTTTGATTGTTTGAGTGTTTGTTTTCTTTAAAAATGTTGTGATAGGAACTTTCATGTAATGTTGTAATGTAGACTTAATTATAATAGTAATTGTAGATTTTTATTTTTCTGTATTTTTAGTTTTTTTTATGCTTTTAATTCTTAGAAAATTTTTCAAAATATATTATGTTTCATTTAATGCTTTAACGTCTATATTTTTAAAGTTAGCACCTGTAGTATACTAAAGCCCAGTTTCATATTCAGAAATCCTCTACATGTTAGTTTTTTTTATGCATTTATTGTTTTCTTTCACCTTCAAAATATTTGTACTGAAGATTTTTAATTACATAAAAACTTAAGTTTGTGGGAAAGAAAAATTTCTTTTAAAAATAAGTAAACTAAAATTTAATTTTCCTCAATTAAGTATATTTTTAAAATTAATTTAACATTACCTTGGATATTAAGATTTAACTTTAAATGACTATATTTATGTTTGTAAATATTATGGTAAATTAAGGTAAAAGTTTTTAATAATGAAGGTCAATTCTAAAGTTAAAGATATTTGGTATAAAAGGATAAAACTATGTTTTCCTATTTAAATTAAAGGAAATAGTATGTTGAAGTATTAAGAATCTTAGAGTTTTATGTAAAAAGAGAATAACGAGACTTTATAAAAAAATCATCAAAACTAATATGAATTTATAAAGTGAAGAAAGGTATGAAGTTTTAACTTTAGGAAGAGGATATAAAAGCTCAAAATTATTAAAGGCTATCAAGATATAGCAATCCTCACTTGAAAAAGAAAAGAAAAAAAAGGATAAAAAAGACCGTGAAAAGAAAAAAAAGAGAAAAAAAAGAATGTGAGGAGAAGCGTGAGGAGATGCTTAATCAAAAATTGGCTTCACTTGAATCAACTTGAGGAAAAGACTTTATTATATTTTCTAAACTTGTATTTGAGTATTAGCACCCTTAATTGTAAAGTTTTCATTAAATTCTTTTTCGTATGGATATTTTAAGTATCCTTGATATAACAAATTGCAGTTCTTCTTGAAATGAATGGATATTCAGAAATCATAAATTTGCTTACTAATTATTCTTATATGTATAATTTTAATCTAAGTTATTAAAAGTTTTTCTTAAATTATACTATTTTATTTATTAAACTAAGATATAGAAGTTTATAAGTTAATCTCTATCCTAAGTCATAGATTTATGTAGTAAAAGAGTCACTTCAGGACAAGTAACATTTAAGTTCACCAAAATAATGTGTTATTTTAAGTATACATTTTTTTGCTTATTTTTGGTGATATTGCACTTTAAAGAAGGATATTTTCATGTTTTTATTGCATGTAAATAAATTTTAGACATTTTGAGCAAAAGTAGCAAAAAGAAGGAAATTTGGAGCCAAAATAGAGAACTTTGTGATTCTGGTGCTTGTGGCGCTAGCGGTGCCAACTTACAAAGAGCCGGTGCTTGAAGCACCAGATATGGTGCCAAAGGCACCATTATACAGTGAAGCGATGCCTGAAGCGTCAGAATTGACACCTGAAGGGCCAGAACCTAGAACAACGCAGAATTAAGTAACTTGGTGCCTGAAGTGCCAGAAATGCCGCTTGAAGCACCAAAGATGATATTTGATTGATTAAGGTAGGTTATGATGAATTTTTAGCATATTTTGAAGGCTTAAAATGTTTTAAATGCCTCATGGAGTGATTGAATGCATCTAAACACTTTGGAAGGCTCTTTAATGAAAGGATATGTCTCTTAAATGAATAGACATGTCTTTTGGGATTCAAAAAGTGTGACTTTTGGAGAGAATTTGGGAGGAAATTTTGAATTCTTTTTGAGAGGTGGCGAACACTAATTAAAAAGGAGGAGTCTAAGGCTGAAAAAGAGGGAGAGTGAGGCTAGAGGAGAGAGAGAGAGTTTGGTGGTGGAATGCTAGAGAGTGAGGGACTTGTAGATTTTCTTCTAGGGTTATAAGAGGAGAGGGAAAGTGAGAGATTTCTTCTTCATTACATTTCTAAGAGAGAGTTGAGAGTGCTTGCAAGGAGGGAAAGTGCTTAAAGAGAACTTCTAGGGATTTTCTTGGGAAAAAGTATGAGATAAGTGAGTATTTTATTTCTTTGTTTTGTAAACTTATTTTTATATATAAACTCCGTGTTTTGTTGTTTCCTTCACATGAATTCTGAGTAGTTATCTTTATGCTTCTGCCTACTCTGAGATATGGTTTTGTGAAGAATTGATTTTGTTTTATATGGTTTTAAATGTCAATAATTTGTGATGATTTAAACTCTGATCTTCATTTAATTTTTGATCTGAAAAATTGAAATGTTAAAATGTGTTGAGAAACATATGAGAATGCAATCCATGAGGTTGAGTGCAAATAAAAAAGGAAATATACTTTGTTGGATGCAAAATTAGAGATTTTAAGGTGACAGATTAAAATACCCAATTTGGTTCAGTTGATATAAAACTAATGCAAGATTGTTAGCCCACTGGTGAGGGAGAAGTAGGACCTCTGGAGTGAGAGCCAGTATCCTCCCAACATAACCACAAAATTAGGGACCAACTCTAGATTAGTCAATGTTCTTTATACATTAAAAAAGGGTAAAGAATAAGATTACTCTTATTTGGCATAATACAAATATATATATATATATATATATATANTAGTATTAGCACCCTTAATAATAAAGTTTTTATGAAATTCTTTTTTCATATGGATATTCTAAGCATCCCTGATATAACAAATTATAATTCTTCATGAAATGAATGGAGATTCAGAAATCTTAAATTTCATTACTAAGTATTATTATACTTATAGTTTTAATCAAAGTTATTAAAAGTTTTTCTTAAATATACTATTTTATTTATTAAACTAAGTATAAAGTTTATAAGTTAATCTCAATCCTAAGTCATATTTTTATGTAGTAAAAGAGTCACGTGAGAACAAGTAACATTTAAGTTTGGGGGATTTTGATACACCAAAGTAATGTTTTATTTTACGTATACATTTTATGCTTTTTTTGTGATATTACACTTTAAATAATGGTATTTTCATGTTTTTGTTGCAGGTATATTAATTTTACGCATTTGGAGCAAAAGTAGCAAAAAGGTGAAAATTTTGAGCCAAAATACATAACTTTGAGATTCTGGCACCTGAGGCGCTAGTTTGGCGCCTAAAGTGCCATTTTCCACAGAACTGGCGCCTGAAGCACCATTATACAGAGAAGCGGTGCCTGAAGTGCCAAAATCGGAGCCTGAAGCGTCAGAACCAAAAACAGTGAGGACTTAAGTAACTTGGCGTCTGAAGCGCCATAAATAGCGCTTAAGGCGCTAAAGACGATATAAGACGGATTAAGGTGGTTCGAGACAAATTTTGAGCGGATTTTGAAGGCCCTAATTGATTCAAACACCCCATGGAGTGATTCAATACATTTAGATACTTTGGAAGGCTCTCTAATGAAAAGATATCTCTTGAATGAATCGGCATGTCTTTTGGGATTTAAAAGGTGTGACTTCTATAGAGAATTTGAGAGGGAATTTTAAATTTTTTTTTTAGAGGAGGCAACCACCAATTAAAAGCAGAGGAGTCTAGGGCTGAAGGGGGCTTCGATGGCAAGAGAAGAGAGAAGCTAGAGGCAAATGAGAAGTGACTTGGAGGTTTTCTTCTAAGGGTTGTAAAAGGAGAGGAAAGTGAGAGATTTCTTCGTCATTACATTTCTAAGAGATAATTGATAGTGTTTGTAAAGAGGGAAAGTGCTTAAAGAGAACTTCTAGGGATTTGCTTGTGAAGGAGTTTAAGTTAAACTGTGTCTTTTATTTATTTGTTTTGTAAAAAAAAATTTATATATGAAATTCGTATTTTATTGTTTCCTACTCATGAATTTCTGAGTAGTCTTCTTTATCATTTTCCCTACTCTAAGATATGGTTTTATGAAGAATTGATTTTATTTTATACAGTTTTAAATGTCAATATATTGTGATGATTCGAACTCCAATTTTCATTTATTTTTTTTTGCTTGACCAATTGAAATGCTAAAATATGTTGAGAAACATATGATCCGAAAGGGCTATGATTTCTACAACATTGTGAGAGTTACAATCAATTCCTTCGGTGAGAATATAATTTATGAGGTTAAGTACAAATAAATAAGGAAATATACTTTATTGGATGCATAATTGGAGATTTTAAAGTGACAGATTAAAATCCTCAATTTGGTCTAGTTGATTAGAAACTAATGCGAGATTTTTAGCCCTCGGGCGAGGGAGAAGTGAGACCTGATATCCTCCCAACCTAACCATGGAATTAGGGGCCAAACTCTGGATTAGTCAATGTTCTTTATATACTTGAAAGAGGGTAAAGAATAAGATTTCTCCTATTTGGCACCATATAATTATATATATATGGTATATATATATATATATATATACATATATATA
>JXCR01147261.1:64287-114350 GCA_002079205.1 Phalaenopsis hybrid cultivar
ATATATATATATATATATATGATTTTAATTTCTTCACAATCTATATACTCATTGTAAAACGGAAGGATGTTTTCTTAAATTTGAACTCTTCTTCATAGAAACTTTGTTTAGTTTTTATAAGTTTACTTTTTAAAGTTTAGCAATTAATTTAGTTAACTTAGCTCTTTTAAACAACATTTTATTTAACATACACCCAATTACTTTAGATTTGAATTTCATACTTAAGTTTTGAAGTTTGAATTTTGTGTTTTACATTATAGCCATAAGAATTTCCAACTCCCCGTGGGATCGATACTTAGAACTTCATTAGAGTCATTTATTACTTGAGTGATATGTATACTTGCGTTATTATTACGGGCTTGACAGTTTAAAGATTTTAAAAGTTAAAATTATTTTTACTAAAGTTATTTTTATTGAGATTGAATTGCATATTTATTATTAGTACTACCGTGTGTGTTTTGTATTATTATTAAAAAAAAATATTTACAAAATCAACACACAACAAACGACACATCAGATTTTCAGCAGAATCTTCATCCGCACCCTTTGAACAACTAACTGTTCCAGACGAAGGAAAATTCGAAGGAAAATTGCCCTAGTTGTATTGGTACTTGGAGCCACTAAAGTGACTAAGCGAGGTCGAAAGAATGGGACCAGTCGCATGCCAAAGGATCAAGCAGCTAATACTCCTCTGCATTGGCTAGTGATGGAGGCACAGCGATCAAACCAGGTGGCCAGACCGCAACAGTGGAAGCAAACTTGATAGCTTCTTTCAATGGTCTGTCGTCCTCGCAGTCCTCTGACTCGACTGATTTGTCCGCATCAAGAAAATGTCAAGGAATTATTATAAAATGTTGATAAGTGAAAATTCTCATGTACTTAAAAATTAGTTCTGTTCAGAAAAATCTCTCAAAGGTTCGTCTCTCTCTCTCTCTCTCAACATGGTACCTCTGTCTTTCTGGGGTGGTGGCTAGGGGAGTTGATGATAGTAGTTTCTTTCAATCTCTCCTCACCAACTCAATATCTTCAGCCAGCAGGCCTGCTAGCCTTCAACAATCACACTTGTATTAAGTTTAAGAGCCAGAGTTTCTATGTGAGGATTTTTCGGCACCTGTTCCCAGGGCCCTCAGATGAGGTGACTACAGAAGTTCAGATCTCAATTGCTTCTCTTTCTTTATAACCCTTTTCTTTTTTGCGGTCACCATAGATACAAGGACTGAAAGCATGTTAAAGCTAATATTTGGGTGTCCATATTATCCTAACTCATACTGTCAGTCTTCATGTCCTCACACATTTGAGATGAATTGGTAGCAAAGAATGTAATGTCAACCCTACGACCCTGTTTATAGGACTCGTTGGACTGGAAACTCAAATGAAAATTGATTATTAAATTAATTTCTTAATTTTGGTGTTACTCATAATTTAATAATTACCTCGTCCTTATCTTAGTTGTTGCTATAAAAAAACAGAAAAATCGAGGAACTAATATGTTTGCATTAAAACCAATAGCACGAATCTCAAAGGGAACGAACAGCTGAAGATGATTACCAAAAAATCGAAGCCTTATACCAAAGAGCACAATCTGAACCAGCACATCTGACAACTGACTGCTTGGTCAAGTCAACAAATATACGGTGTTGACGAATCTGGTCGGTAGACTTGGCTGACTGTCCCAACTACATGAGCCTCTTGTAAGATCAATCGGTCAAAATTAGTCAATCGATTATTTTCTCTCAATGGAAGCAATTTGTGTGGGATTGATCGCTTTGGTCGGTCGAACTCAACATGTCTAGCGACCGTCAGCTATTGTAATTCACTCAAATTGCAATGCAAGTCTAATATTTGTATTTCCGGCGATTGCCATGATTGTTCTCTCCAATTCATTATTGTACGATTAGGCCCCTATAAATAGGAGGTCAAAAAGATGAATAAAGGACAATTCTCCGAACTCCTTACAAGCGCTACTCTCTCTTTCTCTCACTCTTCTCCTTTTTGATCTAACTCTCGAGACTTGTATTTTCAATGACAACTTAAAATTGAACATCATCACAAATTTCTCTACCCCTCCCTCTGTCCTCCTCTCGGGTCTAACTCTCGAGATGCGTATTTTTAAAGGACAACTTAGGTTTTAACACCATCACAAACTTCTCTACTCCACCGTTTGTCCTCAAGTCACCCACAAATACATGACCAATGAAACCCACAAGACTTAAAAAAAATTTAACAAAAAATGTTTTTTTACAAAGTTTCCACATTAAATTTTTTTTAGAAAATAAGTTTTTTTTTGGAAGTCTTCATCTTGGCAACGACTTCAACTGTAAATATTGCACAGTTGCCGGTGTAGCGCCTCTGTGGGGTTAAAAAAATTTATTTTTGATGTGTTGATTTAAAATAATAAATTAAAAAAAATACATTTTAAAAATTTTGCCAAATTTTAATTGTCTCTACATTAATTACAACATTTGTGAAGGTGGGGCAAGGAAGGCCGCGACGAGGTCTCGATTGAGACGGCGATGGAGCGAAGCATGGCGATGGCTCGCTGGTCATCACCAGCCGAAACAAGGCCAACATAGCGCAGTGCCTCGCGAGGCAAGAGAGCGGCCGCGAAAAAAGAAAAAAGGCGGAAGTGTGTTTGCTCCAACAGATCCACCATTTGCTGGACCCATCGATTCGGCATCCCCGGCTTCTCCTTCCCGCCCTTCGCCTCACGTTCTCTGCTGCTTCTAACAGGGGCAGCAGCTCCCTCTCCTCATCTTCGAAATGATGCTTGCAGTGTTCCCGAACAAAGTGAACACTTTCTAGCATTNAGCTCCCTCTCCTCATCTTCGAAATGATGCTTGCAGTGTTCCCGAACAAAGTGAACACTTTCTAGCATTTAAATAATATAAACTCTGGCAGAAATTGGATTTATGGATGACATGGAAATAATGAAGATATGTCCTATAAATGTGCTAGTTGCAAAATACTAAATATTAAGGTTTTCTATGTAATTAATAAAATATTTTTATAAGCAGAACTTAAATGTTTTCAGAAGACAGTAAAATATATGTTCTCTTTTACTCTCACTTGGGGAATTACTAAAGATGTATATAAATTTTCCTAGCAACTGAGGATATGGCTATGAATTTAGCTAGAAGATGGATTCAATTTTTTTGCAAGTTCAAGGATTGAATTTAAATAAATTTGTTGAATTAAGAGCCAAAAACTTAGATCAGATTTTTTTTTAGCTTATTTCAAGCCATACATAGATCAACTCGAACAGGCTAGAGATCAGCTCAAAATTTTTTTCATTTATGAATAGTATGCATGTAATACTTAATAAAATTGAAAATAACGAGCCAATAGTCGATTTTGAGTTGGAATGAATCCAAATAATTAAATTTAAGCCAGCTCATTTTGATTTTGAGCAAGATCGAGCCAATTATGAGCTAGAACGAATCCAAATAACTCATCTTAGCCAGCTGATTTCAGCTTTGAGCCGATTCGAGCTCGATCCAATTTTTAGCTGAATTAGCTCGAAATTGAATATAATAAGTCATAAATCGGTTTTGAGCTGCACTCAATCCATTCCAGTCGATTCGTGCTCGGCTCAAAATCGAATTGTTAAGAGTCTTACCCATAGACTTGCTAAGGTGTACGGTTACATAACGATCAAAATTTACCCACACTCCTTCCCCTGTTCCTTCTTTTTTAGAGATAGGTGGGCCTTTTTAAAACACTTACCTCAGGGGTAAGTGCACAATTCACCTGTTCTTTAATGCCCAATAGATTTTTGTCCTGTACTGTGAAATCGGAAGCAGGCTATGGGCTCCACTACCTTAAATGGAAGAACATGCAAAGATGTTGAAAGAATAACTCGACTGCTCCGCAGGTTGTGTATTACAATTATCCTGCAGTTTGCCGGCCTTTTTGTTTTATTTTATTATTTTTATAGGCCGGCCAATTGGATTATTTTTTTTTATACGTGGTTTGAATGTTCCGTATTTGATTCAATGAACGTGCACCCTTCATATANCGTGATGACTAACTCATCACTGGATGAAGTAATTGCTTTTTTGACTGATGGAAGGGGAGAATGGAAAATTTAAAACAATAAGAAAGTTAATTTCTCCACTCCCATGATGACTTTTCAATCAAAAGTATGTCATTACTTCATTTATGAAAAATTGCTTCCAACGAATCATCTGAGCGAAGTAACCAAGGAAAGAGGTGTACTAAATTTCTGCATTTAACAAATGAGGCACTAGATATTGGTGCTCCTATATTACATAATGCTCATAGTATAGTCAGGAGTGCTACAGCTAGTGCTTTGGGATACCTTGCTTTAATTTTCACTTTATGTGAACAATCAAGAGTAGATTTTAATAGAAATGAAGAAAATTTGCAGCCACATAAACCAATTAAAAAACACACCGTCCAAAGATTTAAATCATTTGTTGAATCTAGGAGTGGAGGTATTGATAGANGTCACAGACCCATGTTCTGCAATGATGTCTCTATCATTTCCTCTCCATGATAACTATGTGCAAAATATATGTCAATGAGCATATAAAATATAAACCAAAATAAAAAAAAAAGTTATTTTGTAATTACAAACAAAATACCTATGATCTATATGCAGCAACAATGATAGTCTCAATGTAAGAGTCAGGTTATTTAAAATATACGAAACAAAAAATAATTGCATTAAATTAGGTCAGTACACAGCCATGATAATCTTCCGCACACATCTTTTACAGAAAAACATCTCTGAGACTGGAAATGTTTCTCCGTAAAAGAAAATGATGAATTGCGATCTTTTCACCAAGCTATTCAAAAATTTACAGACTAGAATTCAAATCTTCCGCACAAAGCTTTTTCATCAAAGTTTATATCTACATTGTTTTTTAAATCTTTCAAAATTCAACTGTTTGTAACCTTTATAATACTGCAATGTTAAATAAAACAAAAGCTCATCTTATGATTTTCAGTTAGAAGTTATGGAGCAGAAACCACTAACAATGGTTTCANTCAAACACGAGCTGTTCGCGAACAACGAGCCGTTTTGACAGCCCTAATTAGGACAGTACACAGCCATGATAATCTTCCGCACAACATCTATTACAGAAAAACATCTCTGAGACTGAAAATGTTTTTCCGTAAAAGAAAATGATGAATTGCGATCTTTTCACCAAGCTATTCAAAGATTTACATACTAGAATTCAAATCTTCCACACAAAGCTTTTTCATCAAAGTTTATATCTACATTGTTTTTGAAATCATTCAAAATTCAACTGTTTGTAACCTTTATAATACTGCAATGTTAAAATAAAACAAAAGCTCATCTTATGATTTTCAGTTAGAAGTTATGGAGCAGAAACCACTAACAATGGTTTCAAAATTCATTTAACTTGTGATCAATGCCCCATATATCTATTAACCACAGAAATAAAACCTTTGAATTTACTTCAGAACAAAGAATATATGTAAAAATTGGCTACCACTCAATTCTTATGTATTTACATATCTAAAATAGCCACGATAATTCTTTTTTTTTCCTTTCTGGAAAAGTGAGAGCAGAACACAGCAATGTTAAAAAGAAAAGAAAATTTATTGGCGATGGACAAATTGGCAAGAAAACTATGTACTGGTAATAAGGTACTAATAACAGTTGTGACATCTCAAATTCTATTCCACNTGATAATTCTTTTTTTTTCTTTTTGGAAAAGTGAGAGCAGAACTCAGCAATGTTAAAAACAAAAGAAAATTTACAGAAAAAATTACAAGAGTTGCTCATTTTGTCTCCTAAGCTCAAGAAATTGGCGATGGATAAATTGGCAAGAAAACTATGTACTGGTAATAAGGTACTAATAACAGTTGTGACATCTCAAATTCTATTCCACTTGAAAAATTAGAGATCATTTTATGTTCAATCACATTTATGTCTCTGTTTGATTACATTATCCTCAATTAATTTCGATTGCGGCATAGTTTATGATATTCAAGCACACACTCCTAAAGGGGTGAGTTACTTGCATAACCCACTACTACTCTGCCTTAATTGGAGTTGAAACCAGCTCGTCATTATCTAGGTATTTCAGCATTTCCAAGGAGGTAATATAAGACTCCATTAGTAGCCTCGATGGATCATTTATAAAAACTTTGTTCGATATGTTTGCAAAACAGAACACATGCGATAACTTACCAAACAAAAACAAATATGAAAATCAAACTATTACAAATATGATTGTATGCAAAAATTGTGTTTGCAACATTTTCTTGGAGGTATTGCATATGTCCCTGGGGTATAATGTTGAGGTCGACGTACTAGACTTTCTCTCAAATGGTGTTAACGATCATAATCCTCCGATTGTTGCTCCACTAACATCATACCAATTTGTGCCATGAATTGTGATTGTTGAGGTTTAATTAGAAGAGACATCTAGAAATGCTCCATATAGTGTGATCAAATGAGGAAGTGGATCTACCCAACCAAAATGTTGATGTACTGGTGTATATGGAAATACCTATTACAGCAGGAGCCATAGTGTACTAGTGGATACATGTAGACCATGCAGTTCACGTGTTGTACAGACAGTTGGTAAACTTGGATCAATAGGAGCTGATAGTACAGCATTGACAACTGCTAGCAGATATATTATGTCTGATGTGGATGGGTGCTCTGCAACATTGTCTTCACTATAGCAATCATTTGTAATATATATATACTTTTATGAAGCACTTTACATAAGCCCTTATATGCATCAAACAGAGGCTGATATGAGTTGTCATCAGATCTCCTAAATATTTATTGAAAAAACTCCTTTTAGGAAGTTATAACACTACAATAAAATTAATATTTTTTGTATTACTTCATAACTTAAAAATACTTATAATTACATAAAATTAACTACCATTCTCTCTTCTAATGCATTTGGATAATAATGCTTGGAGCATAAGTTGACGCATGTAGCAAGTTTAGGAAAGCCCAAGTTCTATATCAACGAGTGTGCTCCCTAAGTATTTGATCCTCATCAATATCCAAGTTAATGTGGTGGACAAGAAAACTACATCTATTCCACCATTTTATATATATAACTCTGATGACATACAACCCAATCGGTGAATGACTACTCTCTATCATCTACACATGTAAATCCAACCTCCATTGGCTCCATGTCCGTTACCTGACCCTTACCAAATTGTCTCATGATGCTATCAGGTAAGTATCACTCAACTCTCCTCTAGCAAATCAATGAAACGAAGGCTTGACAGATCTCCTTTACTGTCATGCATATATCATCCACATGTACCAATATCTATTGAGTGTAGATTAAACACACATCAATTAAGCATGCCATATGTCAACTATTATAAAATCTAAACAATATTACATTCACATTATACAGTGTATTGATTTGACTTTAAAGTAACTTGTCAATGTTATCCCTATAAAATCTTACGATCATCGTAGAAATTTCTTGAATGCGTAGCTCATTCGATCTATAATTTCTCACGATCATCATAGCTCATTCCATCTATAAAATCTTACGATCATTGTAGAAATTTCTTGAATGCGTAGCTCATTCTTGTCATGCATATATCATCCACATGTACTGATATCTATTGAGTGTAGGGTTGTCATATAGCATGATTATTAAACACGCATCAATTAAGCATGTCATATGTCAACTATAATAAATCTAAACAATATTGCATTCACATTATACAGTGTACTGACCTGACTTTTAAGTAACCCGTCAATTTTATCCCTATAAAATCTTACGATCATCGTAGAAGTTTCTTGAAGCTATAATTGGATATTTAAGAAGCTTAACACATATTGCTTACAATTAAAAACCAAACACTATGTACCTAAGTACAATACCCTTCCCTTCTAAATCTAAGGATATGGAATAGGAAGTGTCGGCTGACCTACATGCAAGTCTTGTCAACTCTATATTTACAGAAGATATAGACACCCAGCCATATTCGCTTGGCTGGGTTTCGTTGCAAGTTTTAGTTTTTGATAAAGATGGGTTAATATAGCACTGCTAAAGGAGTTCTTTTTAAATTCTTTTAGGTTTCCATTATCGACAAGTACTGAAGATGAGCGTGCAACCAAATGAGTCAGGTAGTAGAAAAAACCAAATATGAATAAAAAATATGTATGAGTTTGCCTCAATGAAAGCCAATTTCTTCTATCGGATGATTACCAAGAAGTTTGTCATAGCAATCAGGCCATGAAACCCAACTACCCATCATTCAACCACATTTTATCCGATCAAAGCAGATCCATCAATGCACGGTCCAAGTATAACCCCAACATGATGTGAGGTAATAGCCATCTCACCGATTGGAATATGGAATGTATTTACATCAGATGACCATTATTCCATATAAGCAACGAGTAAATGATGATTCAACTCTATGTAATGCAGTTGTCTGATACAATATAAATCCACTTATTGTAACCTCTTTATGAATTAAGGATATGTAATTTGTCACTTCTTAGCCATGATCAAATGTGAAGCTAGTTCTAAAATCGTATCCTATGAACTCAAGTTATTAATAAATATTAGGTTGCAAAAAATGGTTATAATATATAAGATGAATGCTAACGGGAATATATTGCATCAGAATGTGTTGCTTGATGTGATACACACAAAGCGTCAAAACTAGGATGAACAACAAGTGCAGTTCATAACTATCACCAACTCATGTTCCGCAATGATGTCTTTATTTGTCCTCCATGATTATTGCATGCAAAATATATATCAATCAGCATATAAATACAAACACAAATTAAGAAATTTTTATTTTGTAATTACAAACAAAATACATGTGATCTATTGTTGACCCCACTTTTGGTTGAGGTTTAGTTTTTCCTCTTTAGTAGCCTAAGGTCTAGCCATACGACTTTCCTATTGACTATTCCTAGAAAACTAGAAAAGGAACCCTCACCATTAGAAACTCTAAATTCTTCCTTGCTCAACTTGAAATTCCACATATTGGTCCTAAACTCTAGCACTTAGTAGGTAGGGTCAATATGGGGGAGCTCAAGGTGGGTTCCCATAGGGCTTGCTTGCACATAGAGTTGACTCTGGGTGTTGGTATAGGGCTAAGGCACTCACTCTCACTCACTCTCACTCACAATCCCTCACAACCCTAAACCCAAATTTTCCTAACTTTTGTCCCTTGATCCTTTGGGAGACTCATGTAGATGGTCCCCTAAACCCACTAGCCTTAGGCTAGGGTTTAGCTAANTGATGAGTAGATACTGGATTCAGGGGTTTCCTTCTATACATCTTCCCGCTATGAGTTAATGTGAAATTATGTTGGAGGCAGCTTTGGGAATGTATATCTGGCTGATGGAAAAGCTCTGAACGTGTTGGAGATGGGAGACGTTGATATTGCATTCTCTAACAAGAGCAAATGGACTTTGTAAAAGTTCAGACACACTCCTGAGTAGAAGAAAAACCTCATCTCTTTTGAGCAGCTCAATGAGGGTGGTCATTTGGTAGTGTTCTCAGATAGCAAAGTTACCAAAGAAGCATTAGTGCTAGCTCGAGATAAGAAAACTAACACACTATATATGACTATATGTTTACTTAGGCGTGGACGCATGAGTCAGAGGTGCATTATGGGGAAGTAGAAGAATTTCAGTTTCTTGAAAAGTGGCAAAGCACCAAAGGCAGGAAAATCAGACCTTGTAAATGGTGGAGAACCATAGAGCTATAAATAAATCTTGCAAAATAAGAATTCGAGCACGTGGGAGCTAATCAAGAAAGAGGAGACCAATTCCTTACCAGGGAATCAGACATGGGAGCTAACAGAACTTCTACCAAGAAAGAAGGCATTGCACAACCAGTGGAAGTACCGGGTGAAGATTGCANATTAAATGGTGGAGAACCATAGAGCTATAAATAAATCTTGCAAGATAAGAATTCGAGCACGTGGGAGCTAACCAAGAAAGAGAAAACCAATTCCTTACCAGGGAATCAGACTTGGGAGCTAACAGAACTTCTACCAAGAAAGAAGGCATTGCACAACCAGTGGAAGTACCGGGTGAAGATTGCACTTGGTGGCAGTAAGAAGTACAAGACTAGACTTGTTGAAAAGGGCTTTCAGCAGGGGCAGGATATTGTTGGATGCAGAATTGAAGATTTTAAGGTGACAAATTAAAATCCCCAATTTGGTCTAGTTGATTGGAAACTAATGTAAGATTGTTAACCCTCAGGCAAGAAAGAAGTGGGAGCTCTGGAGTAAGAGTCGGTATCCTCTGAACCTAACCACAGAATTAAGGACCAAACTCTGGATTAGTCAATGTTCTTTATACACTTGAAAGAGAGTAAAGAATAAGATTGCTCTTATTCGACACAATACAATTATATATATATATATATATATNTAAACACCCCAAAATCTCAAATTTGGTCAAAATCCTCAAATCCATCCAAGATACCCAAACTTGTCCAAAAATCATTTCAAACCTTTTGAAAATACCCAAATAACCCAAAACTATCCAAAAATGCCAAATTTACTAAAATTCCCCCAAAATTACAAAAATACCCTTGGCACCCAAACTTTCCCAAAACCTCGAAAATCACTCGAAATGTCTCCAAAACTCATTTGAACCCCTCTATTGGACCCAATTTGACCAATATGATCATTTTAACCAAAACCCCCAAATTGTCTTTAAAGGCCCAATTTCCCAAATTTACCTCAAATGTCTATCAATTTGGTCTAAATCTCCCCCAATTTCAATCCTAAACTCAAATTCACCTTCCATATGACCAATTTAAACCAAATCTAAGCTCAATTTGCCCATGCTTTGAGCCCAATTTTGATCTAGGACAAACCCCAATTTTGGCTACATGACTTAATCTCACCAAATTGAACCACATAGTATACTTTATTTACTACAATTTGTATTGAAAACTCTTCATAACAATCCTCCACATCAAACTTGATCTTCAATTGGCCTTGGTGAAGCCCCAATTTCATTTAATTTCGACCAAAGTTCAGAAAACCCCAAATTTGCCCCAAATTGGTCATGTCCCCAAATTCCACCAAATTGAATGTTTTAGCCCCAAAATTGGCACCCAATTTATATTGAAAACTCTTCATGACATTCTTCACTTTAATTATAAAACATTTTCAACAATCAATTTGGACTAAGCCCAAGCCTAGCCTAATATTGACCCAAGCCTAGCCCAACATGCCTAAAGTGACCAAAATTCCAAAATCATTTAAATTAAACCCACAAGTGAACTCAAAATTACTTAAATCCTTCACCAAAAATCTTCATTACAATCATCTACACAATGTTGATCAATCATNGTAATCTTACCAAATTGAACCTCATAGTCTACTCAATTTGCTAAAATTTATGTTGAAAACTCTTCATAACAATCCTCCACATCAAACTTGACCTTCAATTGGCCTTGGTGAAGCCCCAATTTCATTTAATTTCGACCTAAGTCCAAAAAACCCCAAATTGGCCATGTCTCCAAATTCCACCAAATTGAATACTTAGCCCCAAATTTGTCACCCAATTTATGTTGAAAACTCTTCATGACATTCCTATTGAACATTTTCAACAATCAATTTGGACTTAGCCCAAGCCTAGCCCAATCTTGACCCAAGCCTAGCCCAACATGCCCAATGTGACCAAAATTCCAAAATCCTTTAAATTAAACCCCCAATTGAACTTAATATTACTTCAATCCTTCACCAAAAATCTTCATTACAATCATCTACACAATGTTGATCAATCATTTGGGCTAATTAACATGGCTAGCCTAACCTAAACCCAACATCTAGCCATTTTGACCCACATGAACCCATGCACCAAAATTGGCCTAACCACCCTAAAGTCACCAAATTTATGACTCCACAGCCACTAAACTCCTCCTAGGACCAGGCTAGACCTTTTGGACCAACCATTACATGCTATGGACCAATCGATCCCCAAATTAAGGGATTCATTCCCTTTTTTAGGCCTTAACCACAAAATCTCCTCCATCATTGATTGTCANTCTAACCACCCTAAAGTCACCAAATTTATGACTCCACAGCCACTAAACTCCTCCTAAGGACCAGGCTAGACCCCTTTGGACCAGCCATTACATGCTATGGACCATGGATCCCCAAATTAAGGGATTCATTCCCTTTTTTAGGCCTTAACGACAAAATCTCCTCCATCATTGATTGCCATAGGGAGTTAATCATCATTAGCCACCCCCTGACCTTCCTGAGCCAAGAGGTGACCACTCCCTGACCGGCCNAAGTTAATCATTATTAGCCACCCCTTGACCTTCACTCCTTGGCCGGCCAGCCACTTTGGTGGCCGAAAAATGGCCAAACCTTGAGCCACCACCCACAAATTCAACCCAATTCAAACCTAGAGGCCAAATCAGCTCACTGCTCTTCAGGGCTTCTCTGCCCTCCGCATAAGCAATATCTTCCACCCCACAATTGGCCCTGGCAGCCAGCCTAGGCCATTTTATTTAAAGCTAACCTCCATGGCCAATGGAGGGGAGCTGAAATTTGCTTAAGGAAACTATGTCAAATTGCTCTCAGAGACTCCCTAAGACCTCCTCAGGTCAAGCCCACCATTTCCCCCACTGATCCTCACTGTGGAAGCTCAATTTTGAACTCAAATTTATGCAAAAACCAGGACAGATTTCTCCACACCTCCAAAGTGAACCAAACTTCAATTAACTGTGCACACACCATCCCCACAGTGAAAGAAATTGATTCCCCACAAAAGCCCCCTCTGAAATAGCCTCTAACCTAGCTCTAGACCAACACTTGAAATCAAGCTTGATCAAATTCATACCTAGACCATTCACCAAGGCTTGGGACTTCATCTGGAGGTTCGTTGGGACTAATCGAAGCTACCACAACCATCTGATTGAGGCCTCCCCTCTCAAACAAAGGTATTTAACTCCATCCCTAAACCGGGCTTATTTTGACCCTCCATACATATTTACTGTATTTCAAACCATATAATCCATATAGATAGGTTTGTCTTGAGTAGATGAAGCTCTAAGAACAAACCCCATGAGATTTTATTGAGTCTAGAGGAAGATCTTAAGGTTTTAGTGTGGACAGCTCTCGGGTTAGCCTACTTGTGGACGATGACGGGGAGCCGTCCGCTCGCATGTTTATCTCATCGACTGATGAGATCTAGTCTGACAAACTCTTAGTGCGTGAACCGCGGGCTGTGTGGCATGCCAGGGTGGAAACCACAGTGAATGAGAGCCCTCCACGTCACCGTTCGGAGCTGCCTAGGATCCAGTCAGCGTCGCATTGTTAAGTATTAGGGTATTTTCTGATTTATTTAAATGCCTGATCTTTAAAATTTCATATTCATGCAGAGAAAAATCAAAAAAATAAAATAAAATTACTTTCTTGCTCAGTGAACAGAGGAGAATAATGTGGAAATGTTTTAAAGTTTATTTAATGCATAGTTTATTTTTAATTAATTAAATAAAGTTTTCAATCTTTTAACTCTCCATGCATGTAGACATTTCACCATGACTTGATATTTTGGCATGTTGTTGCCTTTGTCATGAGGGATATTCCCTGATTTTTTCAAAGTCAGAGGAGACCCCTAAAATAAGATCCATATTTTTCAAGTTTATGTGTATTATTTGCATAAATTAATCATAATAATTAGCATATTGCTTAGACAAATCCAAAAAAATTTTGGAAGGTTTATTGTGACTAGAGAACCCTTCGAAAAAATTTTCATGGGTCAAGTCCTTAAGAACACACTTAACTCTCATAAAACCCTATAACATAGAAAATTAATTTGGAAAAAAAAATCATCTAAATGACTTGATTTTGATTCTACACTGTGATTTAAAGTTCAGAGAATTCCCCATAAAATTTTCAAAATATTTGGAACTCATCTGATAACTTAACTTGATTTTCTATATTAAATTGTTTTGGGATGTTAAATGATTTACACTCCAATGGTTTTTAATAATTAAAATATAACTAAAAAAATCATAAGAATTGGTTTTGGGAGTTCTCTATGATCCGAGGAATTTTCTAAAAATAAAATTATAAATAAAATAAAAACTTCATTTTCAAGCTTATTCTGAATATTTAAATAATTAAAAATTAATAAAAATTACAAAATTAATAAAATTCATGGAAATATTCTAAACTGTTTCCTAAGCACTTAAGAACAATAGGAATATTTTTTTCTAATTTTTCTAAGTGAAGATATTAAATTTTAAAGCATAAAATAATTCTTTAAAGGCTAAAAATAATTTTTTCTTAATCTTTCACTTAAAAAAATTCTAATAATTCAAAAAAAATAAAAAAAAGTAAAATTTGTTCCTCTAGGTTCCTTGACCTTAGAGAGATATAATAAAAATGTAAAACTTAATTTTCCACATTAAAAATATTCTATAATTAATTAATGCTTCAGAACTTAAAATAATTTTAATAATTCAAATAAAATTCAAAAAAACATGAAATTTGGCCCAAATGTTTCCCTGGTCTAAGTCCACCTCTAGTAAAAATTTCAAGTGATTATGTTTTACTTTGGTCAAGTTATGAAATTTTCTTTGAAAAATTCTATTCTTGCATATAATCAAATATATATATTTAATTAAATTTTGAAAAATCACATTTTTCTCTTCTGATGTCTTAATTGACCCATGAGTGAGGTGGGATGAAAATTCCAAAGTTATTTGAATTAAATTTAATGAATTATGAAATGATAGAGTCTTAGGGCAAAAGTGTAATTTAGAAATTCAGCCTTAATTAACATTTAAGCTTAATTCAAGAAAGAGAAATGGACAATCTTTGATCCTAATTAACATACTTGGATGATTGAAACACAAAGGATTAATTGGTAGGAACCAATCTCACTTCTCCAATTAAAGGATAAATTTAAAATCTCCTAGATTATTAAAAGTTGGAAGTCTACCAAATTGAATGATTATAGATTTAGGGGTATAGTTTTGGGTGTTAATAACTCGCTAATTTAATACACCTATCTGGTGTTCAAGTGACATTCAACTGTTTTAAATATGAATTATTGTCATATAAAATTTTATCTTAAAATGACTTAGACATTCATGAGGATCTTAAGGGCTTGGTGATGAATTAAGCTAAATCAAATTTTATTGTGAGTTATTTACCTGCATTTTTGGTTTCCCATTTTGTTTTTAGTATGTTACTGTACTTACTCACCTGCATGTATAACCAAAATATAAACTTGCATGTTAAACAACAATGTCACCCTGTATGAAAACCAAAACTGTCAGGATAGTCGTAAAATCAAAACCAAAACTAAAATCAACCAAGATAAAAATCAACTCCACAACATTCAAAATATAAGAAAACTCAAAATTTAATCACAAACATCACAAAACCACAATTGCAACAAAATTAAGACGTCTCTATCGGATGATCAGGAATCTCTCGGAGGAGTTAACCTACAGTTGCTAACGAGGCTTCCCACGTTCTAAATGAAAGTATGGAACTCATTAAATTGAGTTTAGTAAATTCATTTGGACTAAGTGAATCCAATAGAAAATAGTGGTACCGGAACGGAGGAACCGTAGGATCCTAACCGGTGTCGCTCTAATTAACTTTAATATGTCCTATAACATTTAAAGAACTACAACCATAGGGTCATCTAATTTGACATTATAACTTGACACATTAGAAAACTCAAACTCGACAACAGGAGCTTGAAGCTAGCACTGTGGGCAGCACAGCCATCTTCAACAGCAAAACATGTCTTCCCCAGCTAAATCAATTCCTTCCTTAGAATTAAACAACAAAGTCATAGGATTTCGAGGTTGTCTGCTTATGCAACATAAATCTTCACCTCATCTTTAGGTTTTTGTACAGCTCTGTTGTACAATCCAAGCCCTAACTCGTCTTAGGATTCTGAGGTTGTCGTCTATCACGACTTAAGCCCTCACATCTTCCAGACTATTTATGTGATCGTTTCACACGAATATAAGTTCTAACAAATAAAATTGGCAGGATACAACGCCTAAATATTTCTCCTCAAAATTGAAGCCAAACAATAGGATGGACCGGGAAGTCACCTAAGTTCTCCTTCGGATCTGTGATATCCCCTAGTTATTCCTCCTTTAGATTCTGCAATAAATGTTTCAAATTTGAGTCATTTCTATTTCACACCTCATTTGTCTGATCTCGTTGAAAAGTCTTATCCTTTTGACCTCTTTGAAGATAATATTTTTCTTATTTTTATCGAAAGTTTTCTTAGATGACTTGGTAATTTAAGATGTAATTAACAATAGGGGCTTGCTCTTATAGGAAGCTTGTCCGAACCCCGCTTAATATAAACCCTATTTAATTCTTCGTATTAGATAGGGGAACTTATCGGCAAATAAAACGGTTTCGCAGACAAAACAGACGTCATATATTTCTTTGTTTATTTGATCGAGCATCATCCTCAAATTTTGTGTTTATCCTTCGAGATAGATATAGGGTTTGAGGTATAGTGCTCTTTTATTTAAACTATAAAAAATATGGGGTCAGTTTGATTTCATATTTTTCTAANGAATTGATGTCTATCATCACCGACAAGGCCCAGCCAGTCGCCCTTCTCTACCATACCTCAATCTACAACGTCACATATATGTAAGCCAATGTATCATTTTTTACTCCTCGTGATATTGAAATGCATTATGACATTAATCATTGATGTCTAACTTGTGTTGTTTTTCCAACATCTAACTCATACCCTCCAACATCCAGTGTGCTGACCTTCAAATCTCAGCATCAATCTCTTTCCGTCCAGAACACTAAAAGTTCACCAAAAAATATTGTTCGATCCACACAAGTGACTAATGTTAAACTCTTGGTGTAATTCGACATCCCCACAATTGACTAAATTAAGCTCTTGATGTCATTCGACATTTACCTCCAAATGTTTCATTTTTCATTTTAAATCTTATATTATTGAGATAGAGTCGATAAGCAGAACCCCAGAGACATATGGGAATATAAAAATCATTAGTTTAACGTTCTAGTAATAACACACCAACTAGTAAAAATTTTATATATATTATCTAGTTTAACTATTTTATTTAATCCTCAACCATTTATTAGTATTTTTTCCCACCAGTTTACTCATATTTGTCTATGTCAACCTTTCCCAATTAATTTCTAATTTTATTTGAATAACTACTGCAAACTCCAATTTAATCTTAGAAATAAATTTCAATTTCTTAATTTCAATTAAATTATTTTGAATCCCCAATTTAACAATAAAATCATGTTTGCTAGGTTCTATCAACATGAGTAATCACAGATTCAGAAAGTAACGTACAATTTAAAACTGTCTATCATAATTCCATCGGAAATACCCTAAACAGGGATGCAATGATGAAATAACCATAAACATTCCATCTACGATTTTCACTTGAAAATAAATCACAGGTCAAAAGGCAAAATATTTATTGCATTTAATCATCAATCGCAGGCCAAAAGGCTAAATGATTGCTGTCCTACTATAATGGTTGCAGAGCTTGCAAGGCAAGTTTTGAAGGAAAAAAGAAAAGTAGGTGGAGAAAAAGGAGTACCTCAAGTGTTCTGAAGCGATGGGAAAGATTGAGGACGACTTCTTTATACATAGGTCCACCAACCTCNGATTAATAGATAATTCTAAATTTTCACTCACAATTGCTTGATGTTAGTTATTGGTTGAATTAATGTCTATCATCACCGACGAGGCCAAGCCAGTCGCCCTTCTCTACCATACCTCAATCTACAATGTCACATACCAATGTCTCATTTTTTTGCTCCTGATGATATTGAAATGCGTTACAACATTAATGATGTCTAACTTGTATTGTTTTTCCAACATCTAACTCATACCCTCCAACATCCAGTGTGCTGACCTTCAAATCTTTGCATCAATCTATTTCATTCCAGAACACTAAAAGTTCACCAACAAATATTGTTTGATCAACGCAATTGACTAATGTTGAACTCTTGATGTCATTCAACATCCCCATAATTGACTAATGTTAAGCTCTTGATGTCAATTGACATTTACCTCCAAATGTTTCATTTTTCATTTTAAATCTTATATTATTGAGATAGGGTCGATAAGCAGAACCCCATAGACTTATGGGAATATAAAAATCATTAATTTAACCTTCTAGTAATGACACCAACTAGAGAAAAATTTATATAAAATATCTTGTTTAACTATTTTATTTAATCGACAAACATTTATTAATATTTTTTTCCACCAGCTTACTTATAATTGTCTATGTCAACCTTTTCCAATTAATTTCTACTTTTATTTGAATAACTACCTGCAAACTCCAATTTAATCTCATAAATAAATATTTAATTTCTTAATTTCAATTAAATTATTTTGAATCCTCAATTTAACAATAAAATCATGTTTGCTAGCTTCTATTGACATGAGTAATAATAGATTCAGAAAGTAGCGTACAATTTAATAATTTAATACTTTCTATCAAAATTCTATCGGAAATACCTTAAACAGGGATGCAATTATGAAATAACCATAAACATTCTATCTACAATTTTCACTTAAAAATAAATCGCAGGTCAAAAGGCAAAATATTTATTGCATTTAATCATCAATCGCAGGCCAAAAGGCTAAATGATTGCTGTCCNTCACTTTCTAACATTTAAATAATATAAACTCTGTCAGAAATTGGATTTATAGATAGCACGGAAATAATGAAGATATTTTCTATAAAATCTGCTAGTTACAAAATACTAAATATTAAGATTTTGAATGTAATTAAAGAAATATTTTTATAAGCAGAACATAAATGTTTTCAAAAGAAATGAGTAAAATATATGTTCTTTTACTCTCAGTTGCACCCTACCCTTTTTCTATCCCACCTGCCATTGCTGTAGATGTATATAAATTTTCCTAGCAGCTGCGGATATGGCTATGAATTTAACTAGAAGATGAATTCGAATTTTGTGCAAGTTTGGAGATTGGATTGAAATAAACTAGCGGAATTGTGAGCCGAAAATTTAGATCGATTTTTTTAAGCCATACACAGATCAACTTGAACCGGCTAGAGATAAGCTCGAAGTATTTTTTTGTTTATTAATTGTATATATATAATACTTAATAAAATTAAAAATATCAAGTCATGAGCCAATTTCGAGATGGATTGAATCCAAATAACTAAATTTGAGTTGGCTCATTTTGATCTTGAGCAAGATCGAGCCAATTAAGAACTAGAATGAATCAGAATAGCTCATTTTAGCAAGCTTATTTCAGTTTTGAGCCGGATCGAACTCCAGCTGATTTCGAGCCGGAGCGAGCTCGATCCAATTTTGAGTCGAGCTAGCTTGAAATTGAATATACCGAGCCATAAACAAGTTTCGAGCTGCACTCAATCGATTCGAGCTGATTCTAGCTCGACTCAAAATTGAATTGTTAACGGCCTTACTCATGGACTTTGCAAGGTGCACAGTTATTTAACAGTCAAAATTTACCCACTCATTCACCTAGAGAAATTATTAGGTCAAAATAGTAGACGTAAATTTTACATCCGGTGTCCAACTAAAGATAGTCACTTGGAAGGTAGGTCCCACTTTTTTTAAAAAATAATAATAAATGTGTATTTCAGTGAGGTCATATTTATAAGTGGATAATTTTAATTCGATAACAGATTCAAATTTATGTCTAATAATAATTCCATTCACATATTCTTTTTAATTTTTTTAAGCGATAGGTGGCCCTCTCGAACTCTCAAGCTCTCAAGCTCTCAAGCTCTCAAGCTCTCAAGGGTAACTGCACAATTCATCTGTTCTTTATTGCCCAATAAATTTTTGTCCTGTACTGTGAAATCGGATGCAGGCTAGGGGTTCCACCACCTTAAATGGAACAAAACGCAAAAAGGTTGAAAGCATAAATAGTCAAGGAACTTCCAAGTGCTCCGCAGATTGTGAATTACAATTATCATTTGAAAAAAAAAAAGAAAAAGATAAAGTGTGGAAAAATGGGAAGACGATATTGGAACATCAATTTGAAAGAAATGATGGAAACAGGAATTCATTTTGGTCATGTTACTAAGAAATGGAATCCTAAAATGACTCCTTACATCTCATCAAAGCGTAAAGGTGCCGGCCTTTTTATTTTATTTTATTATTTTAACAGGCCGGCCACTGGGACTTTTTTTTTTTTTGCCCGTGGTTTGGATGTTCCGTATTTGATTCAATGAAAGGGCACCTTTTTTTTTTTTTTGGGAAGTGTGAGNGTATGACCTAACCAATCTAGATGAAATTCAACGGGTCTCATTTAATGGACACTAGAGGACTACATTAGTATAATCAAAAGACGAAAACGTCAAACATTGTTTCATTCAGTAGAAACTATTGGCTGACTGAACAGAAGCTCTGCCGATCGAAAAAACATGTGGCACATAAACCGAGGGAGTCATTTGTAATGAGCTTTCTCAACTTTTTATGGGATTACTTATAAAGAAGGTCAAATAACGCTTCATTGAATATCTTTCCAATCTCCTGAGAAAACCCCCAGGCCAAAGAGAGTTGCCAGTTAGATTACGTTTATACACCATCTACTTGACTGTCTAAGTTCACCCTAACGAAAAGAGGGCCTCAACTGAGGATTCCCTTGAGGATGTTGATCAAAGATCTACTAGTCAAACAAAGACTTCTTCGTCAACTTAGTGGTTATCAGACGACCGAACGATAACACCAGCGGGTTAATAGATACCCCTATTCAAACAGTTATAAATATGAAATGGTGTCAATGTTAAATATGGATATTAAAAGTTCCCGAATCAGTTACAAATATGAAGGTGTAGTAATGACTTGTAAGTTCTCTATTAAAAAATGGGCAAACATGTAACTTTACTAGATATCCCTAAGATCCATAAATATGGGGTCATTTCTTCAATAAAAGACTATTGGATTTACTCCCAAAAACCTTGTATTAATGTGCTCTTAATCCTTCAATCCCTCCCACCCTGTTACTCTTGTTTGTCAAACGCTCTATATCTTAGGTGTGATCCGCAAGATATATTTCGATTCACGAGCCATGTGACATGTCAAGCAACGACCGAACGAGAGCCTTTGACTATATATCACTCACCTATAGAAAAAAATGCTGGAAGTATGGAATTTGGAGCATGCGGTAGGAAAAGTTGCCATAATGCAAGAGCTGAGGAGAGAAAAAAATAAGTATTTGTTGGGTTTACATCAAGCAACAATCTAGTTGAACTCTTGGAATGAGCCAACGACTATATCGCGGTGGAGTATGTTCTTACGAGATAATGTGTGGAGGCCAAATGATGGCCCACGACGCTAATGCGGAGACAGTCGATCGTCTAATGGCAATTGGGAGGCCTAAATATATTTCAATCATACAACTGATCGATAAGCAACTGAGAAACACCAAAACCTACCCATTTGAGGATTTCAATGACTGAGTTAGTGGAAGCCATACATGACAATGAGTACAAAAAAGCACTACCTATGAGATCTTAGAAAATTCATGTTTCAACTTTATACACAAATTTCAAAAGAAAAGTACATAATAGCCAAGATCTTTTAAANTATATATATACATACATATACATATAGATATATATATATATATATATATATATAACTTTTAAGAGTCAATTTGAGATTAATAGATAATTCTAAAGTTTCACTCACAATTGCTTGATGTTAGTTATTGGTTAAATTGATGTCTATCATCACCGACAAGGCCCAGCCAATCGCCCTTCTCTACCATACCTCAATCTACAACGTCACATATATGTAAATTAATGTATCATTGTTTACTCATGATATTAAAATGCATTACGTCATTAATTATTGATGTCAAACTTGTGTTGTTTTTCCAACATCTAACTCATACCCTCCAACATCTAGTGTGCTGACCTTCAAATCTCAGCATCAATCTATTTCCGTCCAGAACACTAAAAGTTCACCAACAAGTATTGTTCGATCCACACAAGCGACTAATGTTAAACTCTTAGTGTAATTCGACAACCTCACAATTGACTAAATTAAGCTCTTAATGTCATTCGACATTTACCTTCAAATGTTTCATTTTTCGTTCTGAATCTTATATTATTGAGATAGGGTCGATACGTAGAACCCCGGAGACTTATGGGAATAGAAAAATCATTAACCTAACTTTCTAGTAATGACACTAGTAAAAAAATTATATTTTATCTAGTTTAACTATTTTATTGAATCCACAAACATTTATTAGTATTTTTCCCCACCAGTTTACTCATATTTGTCTATGTCAACCTTTTCCAATTAATTTCTAATTTTATTTGAATAACTACTGCAAACTCCAATTTAATCTTAGAAATAAATTTCAATTAAATTATTTTGAATCCGCAATTTAACAATAAAATCATGTTTGCTAGGTTCTATCAACATGAGTAATCACAGATCCAGAAAGTAGCGTACAATTTAATACTTTCTATCATAATTCCATCGGAAATACCTTAAACAGGGATGCAATGATGAAATAACCATAAACATTCTATCTACAATTTTCACTTAAAAATAAATCGCAGGTTAAAAGGCAAAATATTTATTGCGTTTAATCATCAATCGCAGGCCAAAAGGGTAAATGATTGCTGTCCTACTATAATGGTTGCAGACCTTGCAAGGCAAGTCTTGAAGGAAAAAAGAAAAGTAGGTGGAGGAAAAAGAGTACCTCAAGTGTTCTGAAGCGATGGGAAAGATTGAGGACAACTTCTTTATACATAGGTCCACCAACCTCCATTGCGATGAGCGACTTTATATCCTCTTTAATGCCGTTCATTAAGGGCAGATCCCTTCCATGCTCCTCATTAGCCGTTCTGCAGACATCTTTAAATAAACAATATGGTAAAAAATGCTATCTGCTAATGGGAGTTCTAAGAAAGAAGAAGTGTTTAGGCACGATAGTTTTTTTTAATAGAAATAAAAAGTTGCAGTAACATAGTCTGCGGCTATATTTTTCAATAAACTGAAAGCATAAATCAGATAAAAATTGAAAAATTAATTAATGAGAGATCAAAATCACAGATCAGTTGCAGTACCGTAGTCTGCGGACCTATCGAGAGCCGGGAAAAGAAACCTTTCCTCCATCTGGGCGTGTTCAAGCATTATCTCCACCAACTCCCCGTAAAACCTCGCCATCCGCCGCCCGTCCGCCGCCTTCCCCCTCCACCCATCGCCGGCTTCCTCTGTCATTTTCTCCGCCCACCTCGCCATACCCTCCACGTGCTGCAGAATGCTCCGATGCTGAACTACCATCATCTCCACCGCCATTCCCCTCCCTTCCGTTTCCGTCGCCGTCCCCGCAGCCGGCGGCCCTCCGAACCTCTTATCGATATACCGAAGCAGGGATTCCTCCGATCCGGTCACCGTCTCTGATCCGCATCGGATGAAAGGTTCTCCATCTCCGGATTCAATAAAATCGACTTCTAGGAGTTTATAGAGAAGCGCAACGCGGATACGCCATGCTATCAGGGAGGTTTCCGATCCGTGGAGTTTGACGGCCGGCGGGGAGGGATCCGCTGGGGGTGTAGAAGAGCGGGTTCGGACCTTGGGCTTCCGCGAGCAGTTGCCCATTGGATGATTGGAGAGTGGAGTTTCGAGGGATATGCTTTAAATTTTAAAGATGTTGGGAGAGGGCAAGGGCGGCGTCAGCGGAGGAGATAGCTCATAACTCCACCGCTGCGTTAACATCCGTGAAGGTGGGTGATTTTCCCGCTCGTAACCCGGCACGTGCGAGAGGCGTATCGGGTTAATAGCGCGTGTATTTTAATTTAGCCATCTGACGTCGTTGACGGTGATCCTCCGATGTCATGGAGTCGCTTGGTTCGGTAAATTGAAATTTGCATTTGGAATCTCCCTGGTTGTATACAGTAAAAGGTCTGCACGAATCTTAAAAGCTCGAACGGTTGAAATAGAGTTTCAGGCACCGAGATTTCGTGACAAAGTGTGATATGCAGACTGAAGCGGCGATCGATCGCATAGCAAAATCGGTTTAGTGTTCATCCGGGGCGGTTAGGTGGCTACACTGGTCAACTAGGATCCTCCGCAGAGTCGATTTGATTGTCGGTCTATAGAGCTGATCGACACAGGAATAATGGTCGGTCGACAATAATTTATTTATTTTTTCATAATGATGTATTTTTCATTCAATGGAGATGTTGATTCAATTATTTTGGTTGTTACGATAAATGTTCTCTTTTTTATATGTAAATGTATTTTGAGGCCCATATATATAAGATGTCAGACATCAATAAAATACAAAACTTCTCTCTCTCTCTCTTAACATAATCTCTTTTTCTCTTAGTTCTAACTCTCGAAGTGTGTTCCAGATAGATAATTTTTGATTCAATGTCCTAACAGATGGTGTAGTGAGCGTGGTTATGTCACACACGAGAAACCAGACACATTACGAAGAAAAATCATTGCAGAGAGACGTAACACCGATGAAGTTCATGAGGGAATCAATGAGCTGTGAGATTCAGCAACTAGTCTAGGAGTTGCGGGAGCAGATGATGGGTAAATTCAAGACCCTTTGAGAAGTGCTCTTTCAAAGGAAAGATCAGCAATAGCTTATGGAGGTGGTCTCGGGGAACTCGCCCCCAGGAGAACGAGGTTCCCTTAGAGCATCCGCCAACACCCAACAGATGTATGACCAATCATGCAACCAATGGAAAAGGAGACTCTCGACAAGTGGCCGACACTGAATCTGTGCTGGTGGTTAGGCATTGTGTAGAGTGTATCAAAGCACCAATTAAGCTGCCCCAAATAGCTCTTTCACGCGACAGATCTTGGAAACGATGTCATGACCTAACCCGCAATTACACTGTTATTTAGTTTCAAGGTCAAAAACTTGACTCGGTTTCTTTAGACGTCTAGTGCACAAAATGGATGTGATATAGAATTTAGAATTGATTTATATTTCACACACTATGGTATATACATAAGTGCATGTATCATTTCAAGTAATATAAAAATTTCTTTAAAACTCCAGTATGGATTCTATAGAGATGTGAGGTAAGAAATTCCTTAGACTAATTTTAGTCTACTACTATTAGGCCTTCGTTTAAAATTTTTGAAAAGTTTGGTTTTCCTAAATNAAGTTAATAGCGCGGGTATTTTAATTTAGGCATCTGACGTCGTTGACGGTGATCCTCCGATGTCATGGAGTCGCTTGGTTCGGTAAATTGAAATTTGCATTTGGAATCTCCTTTGTTGTGGTTGTATACAGGAAAATGTCTGCACGAATCTTAAAAGCTCGAACGGTTGAAATAGAGTTTCAGGCACCGAGTTTTCGTGACAAAGTGTGATATGCAGACTGAAGCGGCAATCGATCGCATAGCAAAATCGGTTTAGTGTTCATCCGGGTCGGTCAGGTGGCTACACTGGTCAACTAGGATCCTCCGCAGAATCGATTTGATTGTCGGTCTATAGAGCTGATCGACACAGGAATAATGGTCGGTCGACAATAATTTATTTATTTTTTCATAATGATGTATTTTTCATTCAATGGACATGCTGATTCAATTATTTTGGTTGTTACTATAATTGTTCTCTTCTTTCTATGTAAGTGTATTTTGAGGCCCATATATATAAGATGTCAGACATCAATAAAATACAAAACTGCTCTCTCTAACTCTTAACATAATCTCTTTTTCTCTTAGTTCTAACTCTCGAAGTGTGTTCCAGATAGATAATTTTTTATTCAATGTCCTAAAAGATGGTGTAGTGAGCTTGGTTATGTCACACACGAGAAACCAGACACATTAAGAAGAAAAATCATTGCAGAGAGACGTAACGCCGATGAAGTTCATGAGAGAATCAATGAGCTGTGAGATTCAACAACTAGTCTATGAGTTGCGGGAGCAGATGATGGGTAATTTCAAGAGTGCTCTTTCAAAGGAAAGATCAGCAATAGCTTCTGGAGGTGGGGTCTCGGGAACTCGCCCCCAGGAGAACAAGGTTCCCTTCGAGCATCCGCCAACACCCAAAAGATGTGTGACCAATCATGCAACCAATGGAAAAGGAGACTCTCGGCAAGTGGCCGACACTGAATTTGTGCTGATGGTTAGGCATTGTGTAGAGTGTATCGAAGCACCAATTAAGCTGCCCCCAAATAGCCCTTTCACACGACAAATCTTGGAAACGATGTCATGACCTAACCCGCAATTACACTGTTATTTAGTTTCCAGGTCAAAAACTTGACTCGGTTTCTTTAGACGGATAGTGCACAAAATGGATGTGATATAGAATTTAGAATTGATTTATATTTCACACACTATGGTATATACATAAGTGCATGTATCATTTCAAGTAATATAGAAATTTCTTTAAAACTCCAGTATGGATTCTATAGAGATGTGAGGTAAGAAATCCCTTAGACTAATTTTAGTCTACTACTATTAGGCCTTCGTTTAAAATTTTTGAAAAGTTTGGTTTTCCTAAATTCACTAATTTACTCTAAAATTAAAGTTAACTAAATTAAATAAAAATATAATATATAGAGAATGGTTAAATTTTGGAAAGTTCTTATATAATTAAAACCCCTTTCCCCTTGCAATGAGATCATAATCAAAGTTGGAATCAAATGCTTAAAGATAAGAACGAGGTTTTGTGACAAATAGGAGCATATATGTTCTTTACCCTTTCCTGAGTGCATAAAGAATATTGGCTAACCTAAAGTTAAGTTCCTCATTTTATGGTTGTGTTGAGTAGATTCNTGAGGTTTTGTGACAAATAGGAGCATATATGTTCTTTATCCTCTCCTGAGTGCATAAAGAATATTGGCTAACCTAAAGTTAAGTTCCTCATTTTATGGTTGTGTTGAGTAGATTCTAACCTCTCACTTCTAGATTAGCTAATGTGTCCTCTCTATAGGACCAACCACGGACTCAGGTTCTGAACTAATACCAAATTAATAATTGTTATAACATGTCACTCTAGAATCATCAATTTTATGCCCATAAAAAATTATCTCCCGATCTATTTTCACTCTCCCTTTGGCGTGGCATCCCCTCCATCCAAGGTTTAGTGTGGTACTCACTAGTTGGGTGAAATCATAATCCTCTCGGGTCATTATGTTTCGCAACAGGTTTTAATATTACAAGTGATCAGTTTTTACAGTAAATTAAGAGCCGATGNGTATCTCCCTATCTATTTTCACTCTCGCTTCGACGTGGCATCCCCTCCATCCAAGGTTTAGTGTGGTACTCACTAGTTGGGTAAATCATAACCCTCCCGGGTCATTATGTTTCGCAACAGGTTTTAATATTACAAGTGATCAGTTTTTACAGTAAATTACGAGCCGATGAAAATACCATCACAATTTTTGAATAAATGAAATCTTCAAACCATTCTAATCTCACACATGATTAAATCTCATCACAATGAGAAAGAGTAAGTAAAATTACTCACTAAGCATGGATAAAACACAATCAAGCAATTCATTTAAATCAAAGAAAATTCACTAAAAAAGTGTTTACAACAATTATAAATTAATGAAGAACACAATACTTAACATTTTGTTCTGAAAGAAAGATGAAAATCCATCCAATGAAGTCTCCTGCTGATCCACGCAAATTTTCTACAATTCTTTCAAATTTCTCTCAAAATCCCTCACCAATATATCCAAAAAAGAAAGAAATCTACATCTCTTATCCTATCTATGACCTCTGGACATTCTTGGAAGTTCTGCTAGTTTGAAATGCCAAAAGGTGCCTTCTCAAGTGCCAGTAGGTGCGTAAAAGCTCCTTGAGGCATCTAGAATCTGCCCATACATGTTTCTAACGCCTACTCGCCATAATGGCCGCCTTGGTGCCTTTTTTTAGACAAGAAAGAAGCTTAGGCACTGTTTCTGGCACCTAGATGCCACCTTAGTGGCAGCATGCTCGTTTCATGACGTTTCACTCAGTTTCGCCCCATTTCAGCTCCAAACTGCTCCATGTGGTATACCTATAAGATAACATGAAAATAAATTTTTTTTAAAATGTAATTTCATTCAAAAATATGTGATAAATGTAAAAGAGATTCAACATAGAATGACATATCAAAATGCATCAGGTCAAAATTTTCTTCCTTAGTCAATTTGACTCTAAATTACACCATTTTTGCTCTATTTTCTTCAAAACTTTAACTCTTGTACCGAAAACCAAAAACACACAAAATACATTCCATTAAAGTGCATATCATTAAAAATGAGCCTAAAATGTATATAAAATGTAGGTAACTTTTAGGCGTGTGATGTCATAGACAAAGTTAAGGGTTCCTCATTTGGTTCCTTACAAGGGAAAGAACAATCAGACTGACCATTTGGCTTCTGCTGAATCATCAGTTGGAGTATCGTAAATTAAAAATGTGATGAAGTGTCGCCTTTTTCTCACAATAATGAAGGATTCAACTCTTTGGTGGTTCGTTCGAGAAGCTTTTCATGGTGCATTTCGCCAATGTGCAAAAATCGAGGAAGAAGTCTCAAACTCAGCTTCAAATAAAGCAAGGAGAGAACGAGAGTCTACGGTCTTACATTAACCAATTCCAAAAAGAGTTTTTAGAGATAAAACATTTACAACCTTTGATTTCCCAGACTGCTATGACACAAGGGATTTGAGATGGGAGATTTATGTATGACTTAAACATGCTCGAACCAAAATCTTTCCCAGAACTATTAGGCATGGCCAACAATCATATTCATGCTGAGGAAGCAATGGGCAATTTAGTGGCAAACAAAAATTTACCGAACATCAATCAAAGAAGAGGAAGGCTCAAGAGGAGGAGAAGAATCTAAGGTATGGCCAAGATTCCATCTAACATCCACGCTATGACAAAAAGCCCCGGGATAACCGAGACAATAAAGGGAATCAGAGTTAGAGATGATTTTCTAACTAGCGACCATATGAATATTACGAGTGATCACATGTTTATCAAGTAATGCAGGGTTTAACCTTGTTGAATGTTTTCATGGCTAAGTTAGTTGCAACTATACAAAATAAGGAGTATTTCAGAAAAGCTTCTGCAATAAAAGTCGGACCAGGGTTCCAAAACCTGAACAAGTACTGTGATTACCATCATGATCACAGTCATGACACTAAAGAGTGTTGTCATCTCTGAAACTCAGTGAAGGAGCTCCCTAAGGCTAGAAAACTCAAGGAGTTTGTGGCTGTCGAGGGATATATTCTGAGCGGTAGGGGAAAAGGCCTCCTGAGGATCAGTTAGACGGACCCGTCCGGGCGAATGAATTTCACATAGAGAGAATCATTCTGACTATCTTTGGGGGAGGTGTAGAGTCAACCCGTCAATCCTGTTAAAAGAGGCTTCGATCGAGAGAGGTATGTTCTGCTGCTTCTTACAAGCATAACCATTCTCTGCTTGCCACTGTAAGGGAACCCGTATAATGATGTGATCATTGTTACTAAACTGATCAACAACTACCAGGTGGGAAGTGTTTTGGTTGACACCAAAAGCTCTAGGAACATCCTATTTAAAGTAGTGTTTGACAAAAGTGGGTTAAGAAATGACGGGTTGGCAGCACTGGCCTGGTCATTGTTTGGATTTACTAGCGAGAGAAAGAGGCTTTGGGTGTCATTGATGTGGGCGTCTCATTGAACGAGTGAGAGACGTAGTACACAAACAAAGAGGACTTTTGGTGCTTGAGTCCCCTCAAACATTAAATGCAACATTCAGCCAATCGTTGCTAAACAACTACGGGGCATTGAATTTGACTTGTCATGTAACTATGAAGTTTCTTGAGGATGAAGATATTATCACGATCCAGGGGAACTTTGAGCATTCAAGGAGCTTTTACCTTCAAGTGATCATCAGCTTTGATAGCGAGCCACTTGACATCTAGATTTAGAGTGAAGGGAGTCTTGAGACCAATAAAACAAGTACCTGCATCCAGTAAGGAGAGCTTGATAAGGTTTTTCTAATTAGTAAGGATTTGATGCAGGGTATAAGAGTTTGTTATTCAGACCCTCCCCAAGCATCGAGATGTCTTCGCTTGAACAATTTTAGAGATGCAGGAGGTTTTAATCAATGTTGTTTGCCATCAATTGAATATCAGTCAGTTGCTAAACTGGTGGAGCAAAAGATGAGATCAATCGTTGGAACATTGGCGAAGTCAATAACAGTAAAGGTACAGATTCTGAAGGAGGCTGGCTACATCTGAGAGGTTAAGTACTCAACATGGCTTTCGAATGTAATGTTGCCTTGAAAAGCTAACGACAAGTGGAGAAGGTGTGTCCAATTCATGAACCTCAATGTTGCTTTCCTGAAGGACACCTTTTGATACACCAAAAATATATAGTATTTTTAGACACATTTTTATACCTATTTTTGAGATATCACTCTAATGAAAGGTATTTGTGTGTTTTTCTTTCAGGTACAAGTAAAAAGGTGAAAAATGCTAAAATGAGTGAAAATCAATCAAATTTGGAGCAAAATGTAAAAATGGTGCAAAAGTATTTTGGAGCCTAAGTGCTAGAGTCCCCGCGCTTAAGCGCCAGTGACAGTTACTTGACAGGTTAACTCATTTTGACAAATTTTGAAGAGTCATTTGAGGCGCCTATTAGCTAAAATAGTTGATTAAAACCACCAAGGATGAAAATATAATTAAAGAACTTGTGAAAGGAGACATCCATTGGTGAATACATGGAATCAAGACACATTTTGAAGGGATACTAAGGCACCTCTTAGAAAATTATAAAAGAAAGAAGTTGAAACTTTTTGAAGGGGGAGTCTTTAAAAATCTTAAGAAGTTCTGAAAGATGCTTGAAGAAGTTCATGGACAAGCATTTGAAGAAAATTTCAGGCACCACAAATTTATTTTCCTTTTGTTCATAGTTTTAATTTGAGAGTTAAGAGTTTTGTAAGAGAGAAGAGATTCAAAGAAACTTCAAGCGTTTGGTGGAGGATTTGAGATAAGTTTTTATCTTTATTTTAAACTACTTTTGGTTTTAATTGAGACTTTTTATTGGTTTGACAATGATTTCTAATTTTAAATTAATGAGTGTTCTTGTTTTCTCCATGGATTTTGAGTAGTTCTCTTTATTTTTTCCTTAAAATGATAAGTAATTAAAGTGTTGGAAGGAAGCTATGAACTTCATTTACTTCTTGATCTAGCCCATCTAGATGTTAAAATTTGTTGTGAGAACATGTAAGAANAATTAATGCGTGGTTTTGTTTTCTCCATGGATTTTGAGTAGTTCAGCCCATCTAGATGTTAAAATTTGTTGTGAGAACATGTAAGAACCGAGATGGTATTGTCTCAGTCAACATTTNGAAAAGTGTTTACAACAATTATAAATTAATGAAGAACGCAATACTTAACATTTTCCTCCGAAAGAAAGATGAAAATCCATCCAACAAAGTCTCCTGCTGATCCACGCAAATTTCCTACAATTCTTTCAAATTTCTCTCAAAATCCCTCACCAATATCTCCAAAAAAGATAGAAATCTACATCTCCTATCCTATCTATGACCTCTGGACATTCTTGGAACTTCCGCTAGTTTGAAATGCCAAAAGGTGCCTTCTCAAGTGCCAGAAGGTGCGTAAAAGCTCCTTGAGGCATCTAGAATCTGCCCATAACTGTTTCTAAAGCCTACTCACCATAATGGCCGCCTCAGTGCCTTTTTTTAGACAAGAAAGAAGCCTAGGCACTGTTTCTGGCACCTAGATGCCACCTTAGTGGCAGCATGCTCGTTTCATGATGTTTCGCTCAGTTTCGCCCCATTTCAGCTCCAAACTGCTCCATGTGGTATACCTATAAGATAACATGAAAATAAATTTTTTTTAAAATGTAATTTCATTCAAAAATATGTGATAAATGTAAAAGAGATTCAACATAGAATGACATATCAAAATGCATCAGGTCAAAATTTTCTTCCTTAGTCAATTTGACTCTAAATTACACCATTTTTGCTCTATTTTCTTCAAAACTTTAACTCGTGCACCTAAAACCAAAAACACACAAAATACATTCCATTAAAGTGCATATCATTTAAAATGAGCATAAAATGTATATAAAATGTAGGTAACTCTTAGGCGTGTGATGTCATAGACAAAGTTAAGGGTTCCTCATTTGGTTCCTTACAAGGGGAAGAACGATCAGACTGACCATTTGGCTTCTGCTGAATCATCAGTTGGAGTATTGTAAATTAAAAATGTGATGAAGTGTTACCTTTTTCTCACAATTATGAAGGATTCAACTCTTCGGTGGTTCCTTCGAGAAGCTTTTCATGGTGCATTTCGCCAATGTGCAAAAATCAAGGAAGAAGTCTCAGACTCAGCTTCAAATAAAGCAAGGAGAGAACGAGAGTCTACGGTCTTACATTAACCAATTTCAAAAAGAGTTGTTAGAGATAAAACATTTACAACCTTTGATTTCCCAGACTGCTATGACACAAGGGATTTGAGATGGGAGATTTAAGTATGACTTAAACATGCTCGAACCAAAATCTTTCCCAGAACTATTTGGCATGGCCAAAAATCATATTCATGCTGAGGAAGCAATGGAAAATTTAGTGGCAAACAAAAATTTACCGAACATCAATCAAAGAAGAGGAAGGCTCAAGAGGAGGAGAAGAATCTAAGGTATGGCCAAGATTCCATCTAACATCCACGCTATGACAAAAAGCCCCGGGATAACCGAGATAATAAAGGGAATCAGAGTTAGAGATGATTTTCTAACTAGCGACCATCTCAATTTTACGAGTGATCACATGTTTATCAAGTAATGTAGGGTTTAACCTTGTTGAATGTTTTGATGGCTAAGTTAGTTGCAGCTATACAAAATAAGGAGTATTTCAGAAAAGCTTCTGCAATATAAGTCGGACCAGGGTTCCAAAACCTGAACAAGTACTGTGATTACCATCATGATCACAGTCATGACACTAAAGAGTGTTCTCATCTCTGAAACTCAGTGAAGGAGCTCACTACGGCTAGAGAACTCAAGGAGTTTGTGGCTGTCGAGGGATATATTCTGAGCGGTAGGGGAAAAGTCCTCCTGAGGATCAGTTAGACGGACCCGTCCGGGCTAATGAATTTCACATAGCGAGAATCATTCTGACTATCTTTGGGGGAGGTGTAGAGTCAACCCGTCAATCCTGTTAAACGAGGCTTCGATCGGGAGAGGTATGTTCTGCTGCTTCTTACAAGCATAACCATTCTCTGCTTGCCACTGTAAGGGAACCCGTATAATGATGTGATCATTGTTACTAAACTGATCAACAACTACCAGGTGGGAAGTGTTTTGGTTGACACCAAAAGCTCTAGGAACATCCTATTTAAAGCAGTGCTTGACAAAAGTGGGTTAAGAAATGACGGGTTGGCAGCACCGGCCTGGTCATTGTTTGGATTTACTAGCGAGAGAAAGAGGCTTTGGGTGTCATTGATATGGGCGTCTCATTGAACGAATGAGAGACGTAGTACACAAACAAGGAGGATTTTTGGTGTTTGAGCCCCCTCAAACATTAAATGCAACATTCAACCAATCGTTGCTAAACAACTACGGGGCATTGAATTTGACCTGTCATGTGACTATGAATTTTCTTGAGGATGAAGATATTATCATGATCCAGGGTAACTTTGAGCATTCAAGGAGCTTTTACCTTCAAGTGATCATCAGCTTTGATAGCGAGCCACTTGACATCTAGATTTAGAGTGAAGGGAGTCTTGAGACCAATAAAACATATACCTGTATCCAGTAAAGAGAGCTTGATAAGGCTTTTCTAATTAGTGAAGGATTTGATGCAGGGTATAGGAGTTTGTTATTCAGACCCTCCCCAAGCATCGAGATGTCTTTGCTTGAACAATTTTAGAGATGCAGGAGGTTTTAATCAATGTTGTTTGCCATCAATTGAATATCAGCCAGCTGCTGAACTGGGGGAGCAAAAGATGAGATCAATCGTTGGAACATTGGCGAAGTCAATAGCAGTAAAGGTACAGATTCTGAAGGACGTTGGCTACGTCTGAGAGGTTAAGTACCCAACATGGCTTTCGAATGTAATGTTGTCTTGAAAAGCTAACGACAAGTGGAGAAGGTGTGTCCAATTCATGAACCTCAATGTTGCTTTCCTGAAGGACACCTTTTGATATACCAAAAATATATAGTATTTTTAGACACATTTTTATACCTATTTTTGAGATATTGCACTCTAATGAAAGGTATTTGTGTGTTTTTCTTTCAGGTACAAGTAAAAAGGTGGAAAATGTTAAAAGGAGTGAAAATGAATCAAATTTGGAGCAAAAATGTAAAAATGGTGCAAAATTATTTTGGAGCCTAAGCGCTAGAGTCCCCGCGCTTAAGCGTCAGTGACAGTTACTTGACAGGTTAATTCATTTTGACAAATTTTGAAGAGACGTTTGAGGGGCCTATTGGCTAAAGTAGTTGGTTAAAACCACCAAGGATGAAAATATAATTAAAGAACTTGTGAAAGGAGACATCCATTGGTGAATACATGGAATCAAGACACATTTTGAAGGGATACTAAGGCACCTCTTAGAAAATTATAAAAGAAAGAAGTTGAAACTTTTTGAAGGGGGAGTCTTTAAAAATCTTAAGAAGTTCTGAAAGATGCTTGAAGAAGTTCATGGACAAGCATTTGAAGAAAATTTCAGGCACCACAAATTTATTTTCCTTTTGTTCATAGTTTTAATTTGAGAGTTAAGAGTTTTGTAAGAGAGAAGAGATTCAAAGAAACTTCAAGCGTTTGGTGGAGGATTTGAGATAAGTTTTTATCTTTATTTTAAACTACTTTTGGTTTTAATTGAGACTTTTTATTGGTTTGACAATGATTTCTAATTTTAAATTAATGAGTGTTCTTGTTTTCTCCATGGATTTTGAGTAGTTCTCTTTATTTTTTCCTTAAAATGATAAGTAATTAAAGTGTTGGAAGGAAGCTATGAACTTCATTTACTTCTTGATCTAGCCCATCTAGATGTTAAAATTTGTTGTGAGAACATGTAAGAACCGAGATGGTATTGTCTCAGTCAACATTTAGAAAAAATTACATGAGATTGTATGAATAAGAATATAGTTCATATGATTGAGTGCAAATAAATAGAGAACTCTAGAGTGAGAGCTAATATCTTCCCTGCCTAACCGGTCTTCAGAACTATTCAAACTTTAAATTAGCCAATGTTCTTTATAGCATCTCTAGTAAGGGTAAAGAATAATATTGCTCCTATTTGGCATAACACAATTTGAATAATTCCACAACAAAACTCCTATAATTATTACCGATTCTTGATAAGGAGAAAGATATTTCATATTCAGTGCTTTTCTTTTACATAAACTCAAGTTATCTTTAGTAAGTTTTTATTTCAAACATTAAAAATATCAAAAAGGGTTCAAATTTCAATCCTGTGATAAAAACTATAGTTTAAGTATTTGTCTTTTTAAAGTAGAAAGTTTGGTTACTTTAACTATCGCATACTGTGAACATCCCTGTGGGTTCGATATTCGGAGCTTAATAAGAAAATCATATATTACTTGATGATGAAATGTATACTTGCGTAGTATCCCAATATATATATTAAGTTAAAAAGTTAAATTCTTATTTTCTCAGGAACAAGTTTTTGGTACTGTTTCAAAGTAAGAATGGATAAGTGAAAAATATAATCAAATATATTGTTATAATGTTGCATATAAACAGTCGAGATCAAGTTTTAGGCGCCATTACCGGTGATTGGTTGAAAGAAAATTTCTATTTTAGAAAGTCTTATTTAAACTTTAAGAGTTATTGTAGGAATATCTTATTATAGTATTTTGTTTATAAAGTATTTTTGCGTGTTTTATTTTATATAATTTTATTATTATTGTATGCGTAGTTTAGCTTCTGAAGGACTAGTGCCCTACGATTCTGTATTCAAAAGAAATGTTAAGAAAATCAGAAATAGAAATAAAATTAAAAATTTTGAAAAATCTAAAGTAATTGTTGAAATGGCACATTAAAATAATTAAAATGCTAAAATTCATCAAGAATTTAGACCATTAAGAGATTATGCCAACCCTATAGTAGATGAACTTTATTGTAGTATTCAAAAACCTACTGTGGTGGCTAATTCATATGAGTTTAAACCTGTTATTATCCAAATGGTATCAAATAATCAGTTTGGAGGATCACCAACTGAAGATCCAAATTTACATCTCGCCAATTTTCTAGAATTGTGCACTACATTTAAATATGATGATGTATCAGATGATGCCATAAGACTTACGTTATGTCCTTTCTCACTGAGGGATAAAGCTAAGACGTGGTTGCATTTGTTAGCACCTAGATCTATCAGAAATTGGGGTGATTTAGCACAAAAATTCCTTCCTAAATATTTTTCACCCTAAAAAACTGCAAAGCTTAGAAATGATATTACATCTTTTAATCAGTTTGAAGGAGAATTTTTTTTATGAAGCATGCAAACGATTTAAAGATCTCATTAGAAAGTATCCATACCATGCTATACCAGATTGGTTATTAATTCAAACTTTTTATAATGGATTAGCTGAGTCTCTTACATCTATTATCGATGCCGCTGCTGGTGGTTCATTGATGTCGAAACCATATCATGACGCTTATTCTTTAATTGAAAAAATGGCTACCAATAATTTTAAATGGCCTTCTGAGAGGTTAAAACTTTAAAAAATAGCCAATATTCATGAATCTGATGCATTTACTATGTTAGCAAATCAATTTGCTGCAATTTCAAGGAAGTTAGACCAATTTGGAATGAATTTATCTCAACCAATTTCTATAATTAAAGAGAATTCATTAGACTAAATGGTAGATTCTCAAGCATCATTAGAAAATTTGAATGTCATAAATAACAAGCCAAATAACCCATATTCAAATTATTATAACTCAGGTTGGAAGAGCTATCCTAATTTTAACTGGAATAATACTTCAGGTGGTAGTAACCAGCAACAGGAACAACCAAGGGAATAATAATAATAGATCTCCCTAACATTTAGGTTTCAATAGTAATCCACAATTTAAGGAGAAGAAGTTATTTATAGAAAAATTAGTGTTACAAATGAGAAATCAGTTACAAAGTCAACGAGCTACAATTAGAAATATTAAAAATCAACTTGGACATATTGCAAATTCATTAAGTAGTACATCCCAAGGAACACTTCCTAGTAATACTGAAATAAATCTGAAAGACCAGAATAAAGAGAAAGTTAGAAGCGGAAGAGAGTTGGAAGGCAGGGTTCAAAAAGAAATTGAAGTAGAGAGAGAAGAAATTGAAGAACTAAAAGAGGACACTCCAAAAGGTTCAGAAAGACCTATTTATCCATTGAAAATTGACTTAGAAAAACCACCACCTCCATTTCCTCAGAGGCTTTGTCAACAGAAGTTTGATAAGTAATTTTCAAAATTTCTAGAAATTTTTAAGAAGCTTAAAATTAATATTCCATTTGTTGAAGCCTTAGATCAAATGCTAGGCTATGTAAAGTTTATGAAGGATATTCTCAATAAGAAAAGGAAGTTTAAAGATAATGAGACTGTTGCACTTAGTGAGGAGTGCAATGCTATAATTCAGAAAAAACTTCCTGAAAAACATAAAGATCCTGATAGCTTTACTATTCCATGTGCAATAGGAGACAAATTTTATGGAAAAGCTTTATGTGATTTAAGTGCAAGCATTAACCTTATGCCATTATCAATATTTAAGAGATTGGGATTAGGAAACTCTGTAGTTAGCAGATCATTCAATAACGTACCCTAAAGGATTTATAGGAGATGTCCTAATGAAAGTGGATCAATTTATCTTTCCAGTTGATTTCATTATGTTGGATGTGGAGGAAGATAAAAAGATACTTATCATTTTAGGGAGACCTTTCCTAGCCATAGGAAGGGCAATGATAAATGTGTAGAAGGGGGAATTGATAATGCACATCAATGTTCAATTGCTTACTTTCAATATTTCAAGATCAATAAAATATCTTGCAAAAGGTAGAGATGATGAATGATATAGAATGGATGTTATAACTAATCTGAGTGAATGCCATATCAAAACTACTTATGAAGAAAAATCTGAAGTCAAAGATTTGGAACATGAGCAAGAAGAGGAATTAGATCAATGTGAAGATCTTTATAAGGATGATTCAAAATATGTTCGAGAAAGTTTTGAAGTTTTGGATACCATAGAAAAAGATAAATCATTTTGTCCATCGATAGAAGAACCTCTTGAACTTGAGTTGAAGTTACTTCCTGAACATTTGAAGTAAGTCTTTTTAGGTGATTCCTCTACTGTACCAATTATAATTTCCCCAAAATTAATGATGAAAGAAGAAGAATGATTGATGAAAATTTTGAAAGATTTTAAGAAAGCCTTTGAAAAAGAAGGATGCTAAACTTAGACTTATAAGATGAGTTCTTCTTTTGTAAGAATTTGACTTTGAAATAGTAGATAAAAGGGGACTGAAAATAAAATTGTTGATCATTTGTCCAGGCTTGAATTAGAAAAACAACTTTATTTTAAAAAAGAAATTAATGAACATTTTCCAGATGAAAATTTTTTCAATATTAATGAGTGGCGTGTTCTGTAGTATGTCGACATTGTGAACTTTCTTGTTAGTTATATTATACCATATGGATAGACATACCAACAGAAGAGGAAGTTTATATCTGATGCTAAGACTTATTTTTGGGATGATCCATTTTTATATAAATAAGGGAAGGATCTGATTATTCAAATATGGGTGCCTTTAGAAAAACTTATGAAATTATCCAAAAATGTCATAATTTTAATTTTGGGGGACATTTTGGTGTTGATAAAATAACATACAAAATTTACAATCTATATTTTATTGGCCTACTATCTTTAGAGATGTTAATGCGTATATCAAAACTTGTGATAAATGTCAACTTGTAGGCAACATTTCTTGAAGAAATGAGACGCCCCTCATTTATATGCTAGAAATTAAAATATTTTGTTTGCGGATTAAATTTCATGGGACCATTTATACCATCTTTCAAAATTTTATATGTATTGATAGTAGTGGACTATGTATCTAAATGGATAAAAGCTATTGCTTTACCTCAATGTGATGCTCTAAGTGTTGTAAAGTTTTTGGAAACGAACATATTTTGTAGATTTGGGATGTCGAGAGTTATCATAACTCATGGGGCAAGTCATTTCAGAAATGCCATAATGGAGAAATTGTTAAATAAATATCATATAAACCATATGATTTCTACTGTTTATCATCCTCAAACAAGTGGTTTGGCTGAATTATCCAATCATGAAATTAAAAGAATTATGAAAAAATTTATAAATCCAATAAAAATGGATTGGTCAGTCAAACTTGACTATGCTCTGTGGGCTTATAGGACTGCATACATAACTCCTATAGGAATGTCCCCATAAAGGCTAATATTTATAAAAGCTTGTCACTTACCAGTTGAACTTGAGCATAAAAATTATTGAGAAATTAACGAGTTCAATTATAATTTGAAAGATGCTGGTGAGAAAAGATTATTACAATTAAATGAGATTGAAAAAATAAGGAATGAGTCTTATGAAAGTGCTAAGATTTACAAATAAAAGATGAAAATGTGGCATGATCCAAGGATTCTTAGTAAAACTTTTTAGCCAGGGCAATAACTTTTGCTATATAATAAGATTATTTCAAGGCAAACTTAAGTTCAGGTGGATGGGCCCATTTGTTGTGATGAAAGTTTATCCTTATGAAGTTGTGGATATAAAAAATCCTAAAATAATGAAAATATTTAAAGTGAATGGTCATAGACTAAAACCATATTTTATAGGGGATCAACATAAATTTAACGATCGAGTGATGTTGGGTCAACAATAATAAGCGTTAGTTGCATCGGGTTGACGACGTAAAATCAAGCGCTTTGTGGGAGGCAACCTATAGTTATCAGTGTGCTTTTACTTTGATTGTTTTTTGTGTGTGTTTAATAAAATTTGGGGTAATATTTTTTAGACTATTTCTTGTTAGTAATGATTTTAAGACTTTATTAAGTGACCTAGACATGTTAGAAAGAGTATTTGGATGTTAAGTTGCTCAATGCTAAATTAAGTACTGACACTTAATCACCAATACTCAGAGCTTAAGCGCAGATGATAAAAACCATGTGCAAAATTGTAATTTCTAGAAGTTTTAACCGCCAATTAATCAACTTAAATTTGCCATGGCAGTTTTAGGTTGTGCCTAAAAGTTATTGGAAAGATTTAGGCCTATAAATAGAAGGGTTTTATGTTGAAATTTCACCCCATAATCATTTTTAGCCCTTCATGGGGTATGGATTTGAAGAAAAAGGAAGAGGACATGAGGAAAAAATTCATTAGTTAGAGTGTACAAGAGATGTATAACGGTTTCTTAGCCGTTAGTAACCAAGGAATATCGGAAAAGATCAACAAAATTGAGGCTTGCGTGGCTTCAATTGAGGCAAAGTTAAATGAACTTAATGCACATCTAGAGCATATTGGGTGGCAATTAAAAATGCAATTTAGTCATACCCATTATATAGTGGAAGCAGATAAGATGATGTATCTTAAGCAGAAATGGAATAAAGAAGATTGTGTCAGAGCTCGTCACCAACGTCCGTTTTATCAACTCTAAATTCCAAATGCCCAAGGAGAGACTAATAAGAGACAGAAATTTGTTCCAACAAATAAAGAATGGAATTAAGTTCTACACTAAGATTTTCTTGTTAAGAGTTGTTTTATGTATTAGTGTTAAGTCTTATTTTTAATGTTTATGTGATTATCTGTGTTAGTGTGTAAGTTTTTTAATGTATGTAATTAGGAATATTTTCTCATCTAAGACTCTTTGGAATGAGAATTATGTGTTAAATATTATTTGTAATAGTTTGTGAATGAATATAAGTGTTTATTTGTGAAAAATTTTGTGTTAATTTAGCCTCAAATTGAATTAGTTATATTGGAGAATTTTGAGAGAGAGAAGAGTTAAAGGGGAATAAAATAGTCATTTAAGTGTTATAAAACCATTTAGGGGTGGTTTAGTTAGGCTAATAATGCATTTTACTTAAGTTAAAAAATATCAAAAAAAAATGTGCACTGGCGCCTAAGTGCCACAACCCCGCGCTTAAGCGTGAGGCAACCGGAGAGGTAGGCGCCTGATACGCCTAAAACATATAATGTTTTTAGACACATTTTATACCTATTTTTGAGATATTGCGCTTTAATGGAATGTATTTTTGTGTTTTTCTTTCAGGAACAAGTAAAAAGGTGAAAAATGCTTAAAGAAGTGAAAAAGGAACAAATTTGGAGCAAATAGGCGAAAAATGTGCAAAAGTATTTTGGCGCTTAAGCGTCAGATCCGGTGCTTAAGCACTGGTTAAACAGAGAAGGCCAAGCCCGAGCGTTAGAGGCCCCGTGCTTAAGCGCCACTGGCAGTTATTGGACGAGTAAATTCAGTTTTTGTGAATTTTGAAGAGGTTTTTGAGACACTTATTTGCTTAATAGGCGGTTACAACCACCATGGCCGAAAATTATTGTGAAAGGATCCATCTCTTGGGAAAATACATTGAAGCAAGACATATTTTAAAGAGATACCAAGGCACCACTTGGAAAATTATAAAAGAAGGAAGAGAAGACTTTGAGAAGAGTCCTGAAAAGGTCCTACAAGGTGTGGGGTCTTGAAAGTACTGGGAAAGTTTTGAAAGTTCTAAAATTGGGGAGTTAGTTGGAGAGATTTTCATGCACAACATATTTACCCTTTTTATTTTAGTTAGTTGGATAAACAATTTTTAAAATTTATGGAAATATTTAAGAAGCTTACAATTAATATTCCATTTGTTGAAGCCTTAGAACAAATGCCAAGCTATGTAAAGTTTATGAAGGATATTCTCAACAAGAAAAGGAAGTTTGAAGATAATGAGACTGTTGCACTTAGTGAGAAGTGTAGTGCTATAATTAAGAAAAAGCTTCCTGAAGAGCTTAAAGATCCTGGTAGCTTTAAAATTCCATGTGTAATAGGAAACCTATTTTATGGGAAAGCTCTATGTGATTTAGGTGCAAGCATTAACCTTATGCCATTATCAATATTCAATTGGGATTAGGAGAAATAACCACTACTACTGTAACTCTGCATTTACCATATCATTCGATAACATACCCTAAAGGAGTTATAGAAGATGTCATAGTGAAAGTGGATCAATTTATCTTTCCTATTGATTTTCATTGTGCTAAGCATATGGAGGAAGATAAAGAGATACTTATCATTTTAGGGAGACCTTTCCTAGCCACAGAAGGACAAAGATAAAGAGATACCTATCATTTTGGGGAGACATTTCCTAGCCACAAGAAGAGCAATGATTAGAGATACCTATCATTTTGGGGAGACCTTTCCTTGCCACAAGAAGTGTAATAATAGATGTGCAGAAAAGGGAATTAACAATGCACATCAATGATCAAACTGTTACTTTTAATATTTCAAGACCAATGAAATATCCTGCAAAAAGTAAAGATGATGAATGTTATAGGATGAATGTATAAGATATCTAAGTGAATGCCATTTCAAAACAAGTTATGAAGAAAAATATAAAGAAAAAGATTTGGAACACGAGCAAGAAGAGGAATTAGATCGATGTGAAGAACTTTTTAAGGAAGATTCAAAACTATGTTCGAGAAAGTTTTGAAATTTTGGACACGATAGACAAAGATAAATCATTTTGTCCATCAATTGAAAAACCTCCAAAACTTGAGTTGAAATTACTTCCTGATTATTTAAAATATACCTTTTTAGGAGATTCCTCTACTTTAACAGTTATAATTTCCTCAAAATTAACGATGGAAAAAGAAGAAAGGTTGATGAAAATTTTGAAAAATTTTAAGAAAGCCTTTGGATGGACAATTACTGACATTAAAGCAATCAGTCCTTAAATTTGTATACATAGAATTTATATGGAAGAGAACTGTAAAACTAGGGCTAATCCTTAAAGGAGATTGAATCCTGTTTTGAAAGAAGTTGTTAAGAAAGAAATTTTAAAGTGGTTAAATGCTGAAATTATCTACCCTACTTCAGATAGTGCATGGGTTAGTCCAATTTACTGCGTTTCTAAGAAAGGATGAGTAACTGTAACTGTGAATGAACATAATGAATTAATACCTGCTAGACAAGTTACTGGGTAGCGAATATGAATTGATTATAAAAAATTAAATCTTGCCACTAGGAAAGATCATTTTCCATTACCCTTTCTAGATCAAATGTTGGGTGGGCATAAATACTTTTGTTTTCTGGATGGATGTATTGGTTATCACCAAATACAAATATCTCCTAAGGATCAAGAAAAAATAACTTTTACCAGTCCTTATGGTACTTTTGCTTTTAGAAGGATGACCTTTGGTTTATGTACTACTCCTGCTACATTTCAAAAATGTATGATTATAATTTTTTGTGATTTAATTGAAAAAGGTATTGAAGTATTCATGGATGATTTTTTCAGTGTTTGGAACTTCATTTGACTCATGTTTAGAACCTTTTCAGTGATTTGGAAATCATTTGACTCATGTTTAGATCATTTATCTAAAGTTCTTAAGCGCTGTGAAGAAACAAATTTAGAATTTAATTGAAAAAGGGATTGAAGTATTCATGGATGACTTTTCAGTGTTTGGAACTTCATTTCTTTTCAGTGATTTGGAACTTCATTTGACTCATGTTTAGAACATTTATCTAAAGTTCTTAAGCACTGTGAAGAAATAACCTAAATTGGGAACAATGTCAATTTATGGTAGTAGGAGGAATTGTATTAGGTCAGCAAATATCAAAAAATGGTGTGGAAGTAGATCCTGCTAAATTCAAGTGATCATTAATTTACCTTATCCAACAAATGTAAGGAAAATTAGGAGTTCTTTAGGACATGTTGGATTCTACAGGCAATATATTAAAGACTTTTCAAAGATTACTAAGCCTTCATGCCATTTACTGGAGAAAGATGCAATTTTCAGTTTTGATGAGGAATGCCTAAAAGCTTTTAATTTATTAACAGAAAATTTAATCACTACACCAATTATAGTTTCACCAAACTGGGGAAAATCTTTTGAATTAATGTGTGATGCTAGTGATTATGCTATAGGAGCTGTTTTAAGACAAAGATGTGATAAAATTTTCAAAGTAATTTACTATGCTAGTAAAACTCTTAATGAAACTCAAATCAATTATACAACAATTGAAAAAGAGTTATTAGCAATAGTATATGCTTTTGATAAATTTAGATCATATTTAATTGGAACTCATTGTGTAGTGCATACAGATCGTTATGTTATTAAGTACTTAATCTAAAAGAAGGATACTAAACCTAGACTTATAAGATGGATTCTTCTTTTGCAAGAATTTGATTTTGAAATAATAGATTGAAAGAGGATTGAAAATCAAATTTCTGATCATTTTTCAAGGCTTGAGTTAGAAAAACCACTCTGTTTGAAAAAGAAATTAATGAACATTTTCCAGATGAAAAATTGTTCATTATTAATGAGTGGTGTGTTTCGTGGTATGTCGACATTATGAAGTTTATTGTTGGTATTATTATACCGTATGGAATGACATATCAACAAAAGAGGAAACTTATTTCTAAAGCTAAGACATATTTTTTGGATGACCCATTTTTATATAAACAAGGAAAGGATCTAATTATTCAAAGATGTGTACCATTAGAAGAAACTTATGAAATTATCCAAAAATGTCATAATTCTGATTTTGGGGAACATTTTGGTGTTGATAAAACAACATATAAAATTTTACAATCTGGATTCTATTGGCCTACAATTTTTAGAGAATTTAATGCTCACATCAAAACTTGTAATAGATGTCAACGAGTAAAGAAATATTTCTAGAAGAAATGAGATGCCCCTCAATTATATGCTAGAAGTTGAAATTTTTGATGTTTGGGGATTAGATTTCTTGGGACCATTTATACCATCTTTTGAAAATTTATATATTCTATTAGCAGTGGACTATGTATTTAAATGGATAGAAGCTGTTGGTTTACCTAGATGTGATGCTAAAAGTGTTGCAAAATTTTTGCAAATGAACAAATTTTGTAGATTTGGCATGCCGAGAGTTATCATTACTGATGGGGAAGTCATTTCAGAAATGTCATGATGGAGAAGTTATTAAAGAAATATCATATAAATCATAAGATTGTTACTGCTTATCATCCTCAAACAAGTGGTTTGGCTAAATTATCCAATCGGGAAATTAAAAGAATTATGGAAAAAGCTGTGAATCCAAAAAAATGGTTTGGTCAGTCAAACTTGACTATGCTTTGTGGGCTTATAGGATTGCATACAAAACTCTTATAGGAATGTCCCCATATGGGCTAATAATTGGGAAAGCTTGTCACTTACGAGTTGAACTTGAGCATAAAGCATATTGGGCGATTAAAGAGTTCAATTATAATTTGAAAGATGCTGGTGAGAAAAGGATGTTACAATTAAATGAGCTTGAAGAGATAAGGAATGAATCTTATGAGAGTGCTAGGATTTATAAAGAAAAATTAAAATAATTAAAGAGTTCAATTATAATTTGAAAGATGCTGGTGAGAAAAGATTATTGCAATTAAATGAATTAAAGAGTTCAATTATAATTTGAAAGATGCTAGTGAGAAAAGATTGTTACAATTAAATGAGCTTGAATAGACAAGGAATGAATCTTATGAGAGTGCCAAAATTTATAAAGAAAAGATGAAGATGTGACATAATCGAAGGATTCTTACTAAAAATTTTCAGCCAGGGTAACAAGTTTTGCTATATAATACAAGGTTAAGATTATTTTCAGGCAAAGTTCAGTCCAGGTGGATGGGCCCATTTGTTGTGATAAAAGTTTATCCTTATGGAGCTATGGATATTAATGACAGGTAAACTTAAGTCCATGTGGATGGGCCCATTTGTTGTGATAAAAGTTTATCCTTATGGAGCTGTGGATATTAAAGATCCTAATTATAAGAAAATTTTTAAAGTTAATGGACGTAGGTTGAAACCTTATTTTATAGAGGATCAGCATAAATTTGATGAAATGATGTTAGGTCAACCAGAATAAGCACTTGTTACGTCGGGCTGATGACGTTAACCAAGTGCTTTGTGGGAGGCAACCTATAGTTATCAGAGTGTTTTTATTTTGATTATTGTTTTGCATGTGATTAAGAAAATTGGGGTAGTATTTTTGAAACCATTATGTGTTAGTAAAGATTTTAAGACTTTATTTAATGACCAAGAGATGTTAGAATGAGAATTTGGATATTTAGTTGACTGGTGAAAAAATGTGCACGGGTGCTTAAACGCGACAGTTTAAACATATGTGCGAAATTAATATTCTAGAAGATTTAATCGCCAATTAGATTGTAAAAATGTGCCAAGGTAATTTCTAAATGTGTCTAGAGTTATCAGAAGGATTTAGGCCTATAAATAGAAGGGTTTTGTGAAGGAATTTTACCCCAGGTCATTTCTAGCCCTAAAAGTCTAAGAGAAAGCGAGATTTATAGAAAATGTGTTCATGGGAGATGGATTTGAAGAAGAAGAAAGAAATCATGAGGAAGAGGTTCATTAGTGAAAGTGCACAAGAGATGTATAATGGTTTCTTAGCCGTTAGTATTGAAGGGATATCAGAGAAGATCAACAAAATTGAGAATACTATGGCTTTATTGGAGACCAAGGTAATTGAGTTGCATGCACATCAAGAGCATATTGGATGGCAATTGAAGATGCAATTTAGCCACACAAGTTATATAGAGGAAGCAGATAAGGCGATGTTCATAAAGCAGAAGTGGATTGAAAAAGATAGTATTAGAGCTCGTCACCACCATCCGTTTTCTTAACTCTATATTCCTGGAGAGAGTAATGAAAGACAGGAATTTGTTCCTTTGAATGAAGAATGAAATTAAGTTTACTGTTAGAATTTGTGTGTTAGTTGTTATTTCCCAATGGTTTAGTGTTTAAGTCTTATTTTTAGTATTTATGACTTCTTATATGTGTTTAATTGTGAAATGATTGTTATGTATTTGTATTTAGGAAAATATTCTCATTCAAAACTATTTAGAGTGAGAATTAAGTGTTTAAAGGTATTTGTAGTTGTTTGTGAATTAATATACCTTTGTTTGTGTCAAAATTTGTGTTATTTTTAGCCTCGAATTGAAATAGTTATTATGGAGAATTTTGAGAGAGAGAGATAGAGAGGAGTTATAGGAAGTTGAAAATAGTCATTTAAGTGCTATGAGACCATTTAGGGGTGGTTTACTTAGGCAAATAATGCATTTTACTTTAATTTAAAAATTTTAAAAATCATGTACTGACGCCTAAGCACCACATCTCGTGCTTAAGCGTGAGCCAACCCGAGAGACAGGTGCTTAAGCGTCATTTACCCATGCTTAAGCACCGGTTCATGAAAACCGGTTCGTAAACTGTTAAAAGCAAAATTTCAGCCCTAAAATCACCATTTTTAACGCCACCTTCACCTTCAACCTCTCAAGTTTGCAATTTTTTTAAGGCTAGGGCACATCTAAAGGGAAAATTTCTTAGTGGAATCAAGTAAAATTTACTAGATCCAAGTTCCTTGAGGTAAGAGCTTTACTTCTATGCAAAAATTTTGGATTTTCCCTATGTACTTTGAGCACATTTGGTGAAATTTGAAAATTCACTATTCATGGTGAAAAATGAGAAAAAAATCTATGAAAATTGCATAGGAAGTATAGTTTATACTTTGGAAGTTTAGTTTTGTAATTTAGACTTGATTTTTGAAGTTATTTTGAGAATTTATAAAATTTGTAGAATGGCACCAAGAATGAAGAGGAGCACAGAAAAGAGCCCTTTCAATTTGAGTAAATTAGTTAATTTGAAGGCTCAGGATTGGTACAGTCATACGTTGCAATCACGAAAACTTATTCAGGAGCAGTGTTTTAGGAATCCAGGTGGAGACGTAGAGGATTTGATCGTTCGCCGATAGTGGGAACGATTCTGCTGTTTCTCTATTATGGCAGTTATTTCTGTTGTTAGGGAGTTCTATGCAAACCTCCCTGAGGCTGAAGACAATAGAGTCATGATTTGAGGAAAGTTGGTACCTTTTTCACTGAAGGTAATCAACTTGCTTTATCATCTGCTACCTGATACGTTATGTTTTTCTGTAAATATAGCCCGACTGAAGAAGTGTTAGACAAGATTATTTCTTACTTGACTATTAGAAGAGGACTTTGGAAGATCACTAATGAGAGGAGAGTCAACTTCCCAACTTCAAAGTTGTGTGCACCTTCAAAGGCCTGACACTATTTTATTTTTGCTTGTCTGCTACCAACAAATCATCTCATTGAAGTGACCAGAGAGAGCAACGTTAAATTATAGTATCTAGGAAGGAAAGCTCATCAACATAGGAGCTTTGATTTATCAGACTATCATTAATTCTTCCACTACCGTTACTACTGCAGGTCTGGGAATTGGTTCTTTGTTCTTGTCTTTGTATGAGCAGGCTGGAGTTATATATGATAGCTGGGAGGAAGTGTTGTTACCTCTAAAGCTCATCACTAAGGTGAATGTGAAGAATTATTCTTAGCATTCTATTTTTGGCTAGAGAGGAGGACTTTCTAAGAGTTATGGAATGGAGACGTCTACTACTTCTACCTCTACTGCTTCTACATCTAGACCATCTACCTCACGTGCTTCTACATCTAGAGGTGAGTCTACTGAGACCCAATATCAATTATTGCAGAGGATGATATATTATATTAATTTTACCACCGATAAAGTTCAAAATTTAGAGCGTTTTGTAGAGCATACTGATAAGTATAGTAGGAGAAAGAGTGATTATGAAGAGAAATTCCACTCATCTCTGGAGAACCTAATTAGGGGTGACCCAGAAGTGCATTTTCCTCCATTTCCTTGATATCTTGATTATGAGCCTGCAGAAAAGTGGTATAGCGGTGATTCAGAAGATGAGGAGTAGAATTGAGAGATTTTTATGTTTGTAATATGTTTTAGACTATGTGCTTTGGACTTGAGATTTGTGATGTGTTGTTTATTTTTATGTTGTGGACTATGCAGTGTGGTACTGCTACATTTGCATCTTTGTGATGATATGTACTATGTATTATGTTTTGGACTTTTGTATTTTATTGTTATTGTGATGTTTGTGTTAGTTAGTAGTTTTTTTTTAAATTCTACGGTAGTAACTGTTGTGAGTTTTGTGACTTAGTTAGTTTAGAATTTAACTTAATTTTATGTCTTTGAAAAAGATGAAAATCTTGCTAACTTAGCTCTTAAATATTAAATTTCAGAAACTGTTACCCTGTATTTTTCTTTTAACATGTTTGTGAGTTTGTTTTTATGTTGAGATTGTGAAGTCAAGTTAGTGTGTTAGTTTGCTTTTATATTTATACCCACTGTTTAGAAGTATATTGAATCTCTACACGTTGAATTGAAATTAAAATATTAGAAAATTTGATCAAAATTAATTTTACTCTTGTTTTTAGTTTTATACTTGTATAATTAGGGTATAAAAACTCCTATTAGCAGTTATTTTAATTTTCATTCCTGCTTATATATATTTGATGCTAAACTGTTTATCTGTTAAAAATTTAAGTTTGGGGGGATAAAAAATATTTTTAAAACATGAATTTTATTTGTTCTCAAAAGAACTACAAGTGAATTTGATTTGAAAATAAAAAATTAATCATGTATATGAAGTTATATTAGGGAAGTAAAATTTGATTTTAGAAATGAGTAAGAGAATTGACTTTAAGTTAAAAATTTTTAGTATAGAAAATGATAAATATAAGTGACTGCGAAGAAAAACCTTAAGTTAAAAGTTTTTAGTGTAGAAAATGATAAATATAAGTAACTATCTTTAGTAAGAAACATTCTATTTTTGAAAATTTTGGAAATTTAGACTTTTATTTTTAATACATAAATTTCTTTTATTAAAAATAATTTTCAAAGCTATTATTATATTTATAAGTAAAAGTTTTGTATCAAGACTTTGCTTTAGGAAAGGAAAAGTAGAATTCAAAATTATTAAAGGCCTATCCAGATATAGTAATCATTGTCTAAAAAAAAGAAAAAGAAAAAGAAAAGAAAAAGA
>JXCR01147261.1:114738-146626 GCA_002079205.1 Phalaenopsis hybrid cultivar
TCTAAATTTAAATTTTAGTAACTCCTAAAGAAACTCATATACATATCATACATATTTAGTTTTTAGAGAATGAAGTGTCACTTGAAAATAAGTAACATTTTAAGTTTGGGGGATTTTGCTACGTTTAAAATATATAGTGATTTTCGACACATTTTTATACCTATTTTTGAGATATTGTGCTTTAATGGAAGGTATTTTTGTGTTTTTCTTTCAGGTACAGGTAACAAGGTGAAAAATTCTTAAAGAAGTGAAAAAGGATCAAATTTGGAGCAAATAGGTGAAAAATATGCAAAAGTGTTTTGGTGCCTAAGTGCTAGATCCGGCGCTTAAGCACAGATTAAACATAGAAGGTCGGGCTTAAGCGCGAAAGGCCCCGTGCTTAAGCGCTATTGGCAGTTGTTGGATGAGTAAATTTGGTTTTTATAAATTTTGAAGAATTTTTTTGGGCACCTATTGGCTTAATAGGTTGTTACAACCGCCATGGATGAAAATTATTGCGAAAGGATGCTTCTCTTGGGGAAATACATCAAATCAAGACATATTTTGAATAGATACTAAGGAACCTCTTGGAGAATTATAAAGAAGGAAAAGAAGACTTTGGGAAGAGTCCTGAAAAGGTCTGAAAATGTGTGGGGTCTTGAAAGTACTGGGAAAGTTTTGAAAGTTCTAAAATTGGGGAGTTAGTTGGAGAGATTTTCAAGCACCAGATATTTATCCTTTTTATTTTAGTTTTATATTGAGAGTGTTGTAAAAGAGAAGAGATTCAAAGGAACTTAAAGAGTTTGGTGGAGGACTTGAGATAAGTTTTTATCTTTTGTTTTAGACTACTTTTGGTTTTAATTGAGACTTGTTGTTGGTCTGAGAATGATTTCTACTTTTAAACTAAAGTGTGATTTTTATTTCTCCATGGATTCTAAGTAGTTTTCTTTATCTTTCGTCTTAAAATGATAAGTAATTAAGTTATGGATGGAATTTGTGGAGAGTATTGATCTTTAATGTTGGCAGAAGTTGTAATGATTTAAATCCATGTAATTCATTTACTTCTTGATTTGGCCAATCTAGATGTTAAAATTTATTGTGAGAACATGTAAGAAACAGGCTGGTATTGTCTAAGTCAACAATTGGAAAGAATCACATGAGGTTGTATGAATGAGAATGTATTTCATATGATTGACTGTAAATAAATAAGAGAATATTCATTGAAGGGTGTAGAGTTAGAGGAATTTAAAGTGACTGGTTAAAGCCCCCAACTTGGCTTATTATTTTAAGTTCTTATACGAGATGTTAGCCCCCAAGTGGAGGCAATCAAGAGAACTCAAAAGTAAGAGCTATATCTTCCCTGCCTAGCCGGTCTTCAAAACTATTCAAACTTTAAATTAGTCAATGTTCTTTATAACATCTCTAATAAGGGTAAAAAATAGTATCGCTCCTATTTTACACAACACAATATGCATACTTCCATAATAAAATTCTTATACTTATTACTGATTCTTGATAAGGAGAAAGATATTTTCATATTTAGTGCATTTCTTCTACAAAAACTCAAGTTATTTTTTTAAGTTTGTTCTGTTTTTGTCAAAATATTAAAATTACCAAAAATATTTAAACTTTCTTTACTGCAAAAATTTCTTTAGTTTAAATAATTGTCTTTTCAAAAATAAAAAGTTTTCCAAAAAAGTGCATATTGCATATCTTTCCTGTGGGTTTGATATTCATGTCTTATAAAAAAGTTTTATATTACTTTATAACGATATGTATACTTGCTTAGTATCCCAATATACATAAATTAAAAGTTAAATTCTTATTTTTCTTCAAGATCAAGTTTTTGGTTTTGTTGCAAAATACGGAAATATAAGTAAAAAATATACTCATAATTATTGTTATACTGTTGCATATAAGCAGTTTCGGGATCAACGCCTAAGCTCCACATATTTAGCGCCGGTTCACGAAAATCAGTTTGCAAATGGTTAAATGTGAAAACTAACCCCTAAAAATGTCATTTTTGCTCCTCCCATCATCTTCTTCCTCCGACGTTCACAATTTTGAGTTTAGAGCAAGTCTTTTCATGGAGATTTCTTGGTGGATTCAAGCTAGATTTAATAGATTTGAATTTCTTGAGGTAAGATCTTCACTTCTATGTAGAAATTTTGAATTTTCACCATGTATTTTGAACATATTGTGGAGGTATCGAAAAGTTACTCTTCATGGTGAAAAACTTGGAATAATCTATAGATATTACATAGAAAGTGTAGTTTAAGCTTATAGGAGGTAAGTTTAGTAGATTAAACTTGACCTTTGAAATTATTGTGGAATTTTGTGAAATTTATAGAATGGCCCAAGAATGAAGAGGATCAAGGGGAAGTCCCACTTTGATTCAGGTAAGTTTATGAGTTCAAAAGCTCATGACAGATATAGTGACGTTCTATAGTCACAAAAATTGATTCCTGAGGGTTTTTTTAAAAATTTAGGTGGATACATGGAGAATTTGATCGTTCACCAATAATGGGAACAATTCTATTGTTTTCTGTTGTGGTTGTGATTTCTGCATTGTTGGAGTTCTATGCAAACCTTCTTGAGGCAGATAAGGATCGAGTCATGGTTAGAGACAAATTGGTACCTTTTGCACCGGAGGTAATCAACATGTTCTATCATTTACCGCTAGATACTCTATGTTTTTATTCAAACTATAGTCCTAATAAGACGGAACTGGATGAGATTATATTAATTTTAACTATTGGAAGGGGACTCTGGAAAATTACAAATGAGAGGAGAGTCAACTTTTGCACTTCAAAGTTAAGTGCACCATCGAAGGCGTGGCACTACCTTATTTAACTTTTGCACAGCAATGAGAGGAGAATCATCTTAGTGAAGTTACGAGGGAGAGAGCAACGTTGAATTATTTTATTCAGCAGTGCAATCCTATCAACATTGGAGCTTTGTTTTGTCAGACTATCATCAGTTATGCTATTATTGCTACTACAGTAGGTTTGGGATTTGCTTCCTTAATCTTTTCTTTGTGTAAGCAAGTTGGAGTTAGATATGATAGTTGGGAAGAAGTGCTACTGCCTCTAAAACTGATTACAAGTGTGAATGTGAAATCATATTTTGAATACTTTATTTTTTGGTTGGAGAGGAGGATTTTCGGGAAGTTATGGAATGTCGATGTCTCTTGCATCCACCTCTGCTGCTTTTACATCTAAACCATCTACTTCTAAACCATCTACATTTGGAGTTCAGTCTACTAAATCTCAGGATCAATTATTGCGGAAGATGATGGATAATATTAATTTTACTGCAGATATGGCATGGAATTTAGAAAATTTTGTAGATCATATTGATGGATATATGAGAAGACATAGTGATTATGAGGAGAAATTTCACTCATCTTTGGAGAGCCATATTAGGGGTAACCAAGGACTGGAATTCCCTTCATATTCAAAGTATCCTGATTATGAGTCTACAACATTTTGGGATAGCGGTGACACTAATGATGATGATGAGGAGAAGGACTAAGGTTGTTTTATGTTTGTAATATGCCATGTACTTTGTGGTGTGCACTTGATATATTTGAGTTTGTGTATTTGTTGGGTTATGTGTTGTACTAGACTTTTTGTCTAATTGTTATTGTAATGTTTATGTTTTATTAGTATTGTGTTTTAAATTCTAGGGAAGTAATTATTGTTGTGTATTGTTTTTTAGTTAGTTAGGTATGAACCTATTTCTGTGTCTTATGAAAGTTGAAAATCTTGCTAACTTTAATTTTAAACTTTAATTTCAGAAATTTGCTACCTGCATTTTCTTTTATCTAGTTAGTGTGTTTGTTTGTTTTTATGTCTGTATCCATTATTTAGAAGTATAATGGATCTTTATATGTTAAAATGTAAAAAATTTGATCAAAAATTAATTTTACTCCTGTTTTTAATTTTGTACTTGTATAATTAGGGTATAAAAATTCTTGTAAGCATGTATTTCAATTGTCATTCCTGCTTATATATATTTGCTATTAAACTGTTTAATCTTGTTAAAAATTTAAGTTTGTGTGTGTAGGGGGGGGGGATGAAAAATATTCTTAAAACTTGACTTTTATTTGTTCCAAATATGCTACAAGTGAATTTGATTTGAAAAAAAAATTATCATGTATATGAAGTTTTATTAGGGAAGTAAAATTTTGATTATAAAAATGAGTAAGAAAAATTAGTTAAAATTTTATAAGTGATGTAGAAAAATTTAAAGTTAAATGATTTTAAATGTAGAAATGATAAATATTGTGTAACTATCTTTAGTAAGAGATATTTTATTTTTGGAAAATGTGGAAAGATTAAACTTTTATTTTTGATACTTAAATTTCTTTTATTGAAATTAATTCAAAAATATTATTATGTTTTTAAGTAAAAGAAAATTATCAACTCTTTGCTTTGGTAAAGGAAGAGTGGAATTCAAAATCATTAAATGCCTATCTAGATATAGTAATCATTGCTTGAAATAGAAAAGAAAAGGAAAAAGAAAAGAAAAAGAAAAAGAAAAGAAAAGAAAAGAAAAGTTGAAAAAGGGAGGAGAAGCTTGAGGATCAAAGCCTAAGCAAAGTTGGTTCCACATCTAATCTTTTTTATGTATAAGACTTGAGAAACTCTTAAGCTTAAGGATATAATATAGTAAGTAAAATCATACTTAATAAAAATTTATAAGTGAAGGAAATAAAATGCCTGAGTTCTATATTTGGAAAATCTACAAGTCTTTCTGAATTAGATAGGAACTCATATTTTTCATGCTTCTTCACTTTAAGGATTTCTAAACTTTAAGTTGGTCTCATTGACTAGAAAATTTTCTAAATTAGTCTATTTTATTTCTAGAACAAAATTTAAGAAACTCCTAAACAAACTCATATACATAATCATACTTATTTGATTTTTAAAGATTGCACACTTGAGGACAAGCAACATTTTAAGTTTGGGGGATTTTGATACACCTAAAATATATAGTATTTTTAGACACATTTTTATACCTATTTTTGAGATATTGCAGTCTAATGGAAGGTATTTGTGTGTTTTTCTTTCATACAAGTAAAAAGGTGAAAAATGCTAAAATGAGTGAAAAAGGACCAAATTTATAGCGAAAATGCAAAAATGGTGCAAAAGTATTTTGGCACCTAAGCGCCAAATTTGATGCTTAAGCGCTGGTGAAATAGAGAAGGCCGCACCTAAGTACCAGAGGCCCTGCACTTAAGCGCCAGTGACAGTTACTTGACGGGTTAATGCACTTTGACAAATTTTGAAGAGACATTTGAGGCACATATTGGTTAAAATGAGTGGTTATAACCACCAACAACAAAAATATAACTAAAAACTTGTGAAAGGAGGCAACCCTTGGTAAATACATCGAATCAGGATACATTTTGAAAAGATACCAAGACACCACTTGGAAAATTATGAAAGAAGGAAGTTGAGACTTTTTGAAGGGAGGAGTCCTGAAAAATCTTAAGAAGTTCTGAAAGGTTCTTGAAGAAGTTCATGGAGAAATTTTTGAAAAAAATTTCAGGCACCACAAATTTATTTTCCTTTTATTTATTGTTTTAATTTGAGAGTTAAGAGTGTTGTAAGAGAGAAGAGATTCAAAGAAATTTTATGAGTTTGGTGGAGGATTTAAGATAAGTTTTTTAGCTTTATTTTAAACTACTTTTGGTTTTAATTGAGACTTCTTGTTGGTTTGACAATGATTTCTAGTTTTAAACTAAAGTGTGGTTTTATTTTCTTTATGGATTCTGAGTAGTATTCTTTATCTTTCTCCTTAAAATGATAAGTAACTAAAGTGTTCGATGGAAATTATGGAGAGTATTAATCTTTAACGTTGGAAGAAGCTGTGATGATTTAATTCCATGCACTTCATTTACTTCTTGATCTGGCTCATCTAGATGTTAAAATTTGTTGTGAGAACATGTAAGAGTCGGAATAGTATTGTCTCAGTCAACAATTGGAAAAAATCATATGAGATTGTTTGAATGAGAATATAGTTAATATGATTGATTGAGTGCAAATAAATAGGGATATAATTTTTGGAGGGTGTAGAGTTAGAGGACTTTGGAGTAACAGGCTAAAGCCCCCAACTTAGTTTATTGTTTTAGATTTTGATATGAGATGTTAGCCCCCAAGTGGATGAAACTGAGAGAACTCTAGAGTGAGAGTTAGTGTCTTTTTTGCCTAACTAGTCTTCAGAATTATTCGAACTTTTAATTAGCTAATGTTCTTTATAGCATCTCTAGTAAGGGTAAAGAATAATATTGCTCTTATTCGGTACAACACAATTTGAATACTTAAACAACAAAATTGCTATACTTATTACTGATTCATGATAAGGAGAAAGATATTTCATATTCAGTGCTTTTCTTTTACCTAANAAAATTATTCTGTCAGACTTAGCCTTTTTCCTTTTTCATTGAGGGATAAAGCTAAGATGTGGTTAAACTCATTAGCACCCGGATCTATCTGAACTTGGGAAGATTTATCATAAAAAAATTTATCTAAATATTTCCCACCTTAAAAAACTGCTAAGCTTAGAAATGATATTACNCCATGGATTCTAAGTAGTTTTCTTTATCTTTCGTCTTAAAATGATAAGTAATTAAGTTATGGATGGAATTTGTGGAGAGTATTGATCTTTAATGTTGGCAGAAGTTGTAATGATTTAAATCCATGTAATTCATTTACTTCTTGATTTGGCCAATCTAGATGTTAAAATTTATTGTGAGAACATGTAAGAAACAGGCTGGTATTGTCTAAGTCAACAATTGGAAAGAATCACATGAGGTTGTATGAATGAGAATGTTTTCATATGATTGACTGTAAATAAATAAGAGAATATTCATTGAAGGGTGTAGAGTTAGAGGAATTTAAAGTGACTGGTTAAAGCCCCCAACTTGGCTTATTATTTTAAGTTCTTATACGAGATGTTAGCCCCCAAGTGGAGGCAATCAAGAGAACTCAAAAGTAAGAGCTATATCTTCCCTGCCTAGCCGGTCTTCAAAACTATTCAAACTTTAAATTAGTCAATGTTCTTTATAACATCTCTAATAAGGGTAAAAAATAGTATCGCTCCTATTTTACACAACACAATATGCATACTTCCATAATAAAATTCTTATACTTATTACTGATTCTTGATAAGGAGAAAGATATTTTCATATTTAGTGCATTTCTTCTACAAAAACTCAAGTTATTTTTTTAAGTTTGTTCTGTTTTTGTCAAAATATTAAAATTACCAAAAATATTTAAACTTTCTTGAGTTTAAATAATTGTCTTTTCAAAAATAAAAAGTTTTCCAAAAAAGTGCATATTGCATATCTTTCCTGTGGGTTTGATATTCATGTCTTATAAAAAAGTTTTATATTACTTTATAACGATATGTATACTTGCTTAGTATCCCAATATACATAAATTAAAAGTTAAATTCTTATTTTTCTTCAAGATCAAGTTTTTGGTTTTGTTGCAAAATACGGAAATATAAGTAAAAAATATACTCATAATTATTGTTATACTGTTGCATATAAGCAGTTTCGGGATCAACGCCTAAGCTCCACATATTTAGCGCCGGTTCACGAAAATCAGTTTGCAAATGGTTAAATGTGAAAACTAACCCCTAAAAATGTCATTTTTGCTCCTCCCATCATCTTCTTCCTCCGACGTTCACAATTTTGAGTTTAGAGCAAGTCTTTTCATGGAGATTTCTTGGTGGATTCAAGCTAGATTTAATAGATTTGAATTTCTTGAGGTAAGATCTTCACTTCTATGTAGAAATTTTGAATTTTCACCATGTATTTTGAACATATTGTGGAGGTATCGAAAAGTTACTCTTCATGGTGAAAAACTTGGAATAATCTATAGATATTACATAGAAAGTGTAGTTTAAGCTTATAGGAGGTAAGTTTAGTAGATTAAACTTGACCTTTGAAATTATTGTGGAATTTTGTGAAATTTATAGAATGGCCCAAGAATGAAGAGGATCAAGGGGAAGTCCCACTTTGATTCAGGTAAGTTTATGAGTTCAAAAGCTCATGACAGATATAGTGACGTTCTATAGTCACAAAAATTGATTCCTGAGGGTTTTTTTAAAAATTTAGGTGGATACATGGAGAATTTGATCGTTCACCAATAATGGGAACAATTCTATTGTTTTCTGTTGTGGTTGTGATTTCTGCATTGTTGGAGTTCTATGCAAACCTTCTTGAGGCAGATAAGGATCGAGTCATGGTTAGAGACAAATTGGTACCTTTTGCACCGGAGGTAATCAACATGTTCTATCATTTACCGCTAGATACTCTATGTTTTTATTCAAACTATAGTCCTAATAAGACGGAACTGGATGAGATTATATTAATTTTAACTATTGGAAGGGGACTCTGGAAAATTACAAATGAGAGGAGAGTCAACTTTTGCACTTCAAAGTTAAGTGCACCATTGAAGGCGTGGCACTACCTTATTTAACTTTTGCACAACAATGAGAGGAGAATCATCTTAGTGAAGTTACGAGGGAGAGAGCAACGTTGAATTATTTTATTCAGCAGTGCAATCCTATCAACATCGGAGCTTTGTTTTGTCAGACTATCATCAGTTCTGCTATTATTGCTACTACAGTAGGTTTGGGATTTGCTTCCTTAATCTTTTCTTTGTGTAAGCAAGTTGGAGTTAGATATGATAGTTGGGAAGAAGTGCTACTGCCTCTAAAACTGATTACAAGTGTGAATGTGAAATCATATTTTGAATACTTTATTTTTTGGTTGGAGAGGAGGATTTTCGGGAAGTTATGGAATGTCGATGTCTCTTGCATCCACCTCTGCTGCTTTTACATCTAAACCATCTACTTCTAAACCATCTACATTTGGAGTTCAGTCTACTAAATCTCAGGATCAATTATTGCGGAAGATGATGGATAATATTAATTTTACTGCAGATATGGCATGGAATTTAGAAAATTTTGTAGATCATATTGATGGATATATGAGAAGACATAGTGATTATGAGGAGAAATTTCACTCATCTTTGGAGAGCCATATTAGGGGTAACCAAGGACTGGAATTCCCTTCATATTCAAAGTATCCTGATTATGAGTCTACAACATTTTGGGATAGCGGTGACACTAATGATGATGATGAGGAGAAGGACTAAGGTTGTTTTATGTTTGTAATATGCCATGTACTTTGTGGTGTGCACTTGATATATTTGAGTTTGTGTATTTGTTGGGTTATGTGTTGTACTAGACTTTTTGTCTAATTGTTATTGTAATGTTTATGTTTTATTAGTATTGTGTTTTAAATTCTAGGGAAGTAATTATTGTTGTGTATTGTTTTTTAGTTAGTTAGGTATGAACCTATTTCTGTGTCTTATGAAAGTTGAAAATCTTGCTAACTTTAATTTTAAACTTTAATTTCAGAAATTTGCTACCTGCATTTTCTTTTATCTAGTTAGTGTGTTTGTTTGTTTTTATGTCTGTATCCATTATTTAGAAGTATAATGGATCTTTATATGTTAAAATGTAAAAAATTTGATCAAAAATTAATTTTACTCCTGTTTTTAATTTTGTACTTGTATAATTAGGGTATAAAAATTCTTNGATGTCATTATAAAGTAAGGAAAGATAAGTGAAAGATATAATAAATACATCGTTATACTGTTGCATATAAATAGTCGGAATCACCTACCTACTGCCAAAGATTGACACACAGATGGATGTAGCGGTTGGGTACTCCATGATGAGAATTGTTGATGCTTTCTTTGACTATCACCAGATCAAGATGCATCTGGTCTATGTAGAGAATACCTTTTTAAGTACTAAGCAGGGTGTTTTGTTTTAGTGTAATGCCCTTTAGGCTAAAAAATGGTATGGCGACTTATTAACTCCTCATGGATGTAATATTTTCAAATCAGAAAGGAAAAAATCTTGAAGTATATGTGGATGATGTCTTGGATAAAGTTAAATAAGCTGAACAACACATACAAGAATTAAAAGACTCATTTGAAACCCTAAAAAAATTTATATGAAATTAAATCCTTTGAAATGTACTTTTGAAGCATCGACCAACAAATTCTTATGCTTTTTATTATCTTTCGAGGGATTGAAGTGAACCCTGTGAAAGTACATGCGATGTTGGATGTGCCATCATCCCAAAACATGAAGGAAAACCAAAAATTAACTGACCGGATAACAGGGCTCAACTAATTTATTTTAAAGTTGAGTGACAAATGTGCTTCATTTTTTAGAACTTTAAGAAAAAATCAGCATTTTGAATGAACACATGAATGTTTAAAGGCATTCAAAATTTTAAATGATTCTTTGGCATCACTACTATTACTTTAATGTTCAAAATTAGTGGAGGGACTATCACAGTATCTCAGAGTTGTTCGAGAGGCTGTCAGTTCACTTTTGGACCAAGTGAAAGTGGGGAAACAATTTCTGGTTTATTATACCAATTGGGTACTCAGGGGCACCGACATCAGGTACCCACTTATGAAGAAGCTAACATTTTTCTTTATTATTTTTACTTGCAGGCTCTGACCGTATTTTCAAATGTATCAAATTCAAGTCATTACCGATCATCCATTAAAGTCTGTACTCACATAACCGAAGCATTTTGACTGATTCTAGAAGTGGGCAGTGGAGCTCAGTGAGTACGATATAACTTACGTCCCTTGATTGGGACCGAATTTAATCAGTTGTGCCTAAGAAATTATTTTTCAGTCGATCTCAGTATAGTTTGGTGTAACAAACAATGATAGGAAGCAGAAATCTTTGATTACAGGGCTCCATCTAGCATATGAAATAGGCACTCAGGATTTACTGGTCAATTCAGACTTGTTGTTGGTCAAAATCAAAATAAGAGATGAATCAATGGCTAAAAACCTTGCTAAGATAAAGAAAAAGATCAAAAAGTTCAGAAGCTTTCATATCAAAAAAGTTCATCGGAAGGAAAAGCATGTTGTTGACATCCTGTCCAAATGCATCTATTTGGGTGAATCCCTTAAAAGCTTGTTCAACCGATAATTGAGGAGCCTGTGACCATGGACGTTACGGTGGATGGAGCTAAGAGTTGGATTGATCCATACATCCTATAACTGGAGACTGGGAATATCTCAAAATTTGTTACAGACTCAAGGTACTTCAAGATCAAAGTTGTGTTGTACATATTGATTGAAAGAAAGGTTGCCATGTGATCAATTATTTTGGTGTAACTAAGGCATTTGAAAGAAGATGAGGCACAAAACATCCTCTAGGACGTACGCTCTAATGAGTCTGGAAGTCACGGGGAAGGTAAAATAATTGCGTATCAGGTGTAATGACAAGTGTATTTATGGCATACACTTCTGAAGGAAGCAAAAGAATTTTCAAAGAATTGTGAGGATTGCAAGAAGTACGCACCTAGCCATCATCAGCTAGCTCGAAAATCGGTCTCCAACCCTTGGTCATTCGCTACATAGGGTTTAGACATCCTTGGGTTGCACAAGTTTCTATTAGTAGCAGTTAACTACTTTTTGAAGTGATGCTAAACCGGTTTCTCAAATCACAATGAAGGTTGTTCAAAATTCCATTTGGTCAAATATTATCTACAAAATATCGATTTTTGTTGGTCATCATCACCGATAATGGAACACAATTTACAAATTAGTGAGCGAAAGGCTTTTGTGCAAGTTAGAAAAATTGATCTAAAGTTTGCTTTGATTCACCACCCTTGAATAATTGGGTAATCCGAAGCAGGTAAAAAGATCATTCTAAATTTATTGAGGAAGAAAGTCAAAGAAGTCAAGGGAAACTGGGAAGATTTGCTTATGTCGGTACTTTGGGCTTTGCAAATGAGACATTTGATAGCGACCGGTCAAACCCTATTCATGTAGACCCGTGATATGGAGGCAATGTTATTAGTCGAATACAATCATCATAGTCAAAGGGTGGTACCAGCTTCTTCATTTACAAAAGAGAATCTGGTCGAATGATAAGAGGATAACAATGAGGGAGCAATGCTATCCCTCTACCTTGCAGTAGAAAATTCTACCAATTTGGCCCCTTAACTTGAAGAAGTGAGAAGGCAAACAACTCAGTACCTCAACAAGCATGTTCTAGAGAAAATCTTCATTCTACCTTGCATCTTGTGGAGAGGCAATAAGTAAACTAGTTCAAAACTAGACCACCTCATACATAATCAACTAGTGAATGTCTCTGGGAGCTTACAAGCTAAAAATCTTTACTGGGAAGGAACTCCCCTGGACTTGGTGCGGGGATGATCTAATGAAATTTTGCTCTCATAAAATTTTACTTTTGTATATGTTTAAAGGAGTATCATTACCAACATGGAGTCTGTCATTTTATCATTGTATCAAAACATAACAATTGACTGAATTTTCATTTAAACAATGAACTTAGATCCCTTACACCTAGAGAACTTAATTTGATGGGGTAAACATAAACTTTGACAAAAGTATCTTTTAAATCTTAAGAAACTTGAGCTCATTTAGTGATAAGGTACACATCAAAATTGATCGATTCCATATTTATTATAATGATTGGAAATTCAAAATACCTTTATGTTGCAAAACCATGTCTGAATTTCATATGTGTAGTTTTTCTTGATGGTTCTCTACTCACTAGCGATAAGATCTACAAGAGATTAAGTAAAAATCTTGCCATAAAAAAGTCTTGGAAGCTACCCTTGCAGGTAACGATAAGATCCATGCTTAGTGAGGAGTAAACACAACTGGAGCGGGGATTCGATCAAACAAACAAAACAAGGTGAGCTTTATGACAGGTTATGAAAAATGACCGATCGATACACTAGGCAATCTATTTGTTTTTTTAAATTAAATAAATAATATATGAATCACAAATTAATATTTCATCTAAAGATGATAGTTGATTGATCTCCGAAATTAATGATCAATTGGTGGAAACCACTTTATCTGAGTTTAGGATTTAGCTTTGGAGGCGATCCAATATTTGCTAATGGCAAGATCTGTAATATAAGGATCAACCAAGACGCGAGTCTCTCCGAAAGGTGATAATCCAATAAAAAAACCTAGATGAAGGATTAGTAATTTACATTGATTGACATACAAAGATGCACTCACTTTCGAGATGAGAAAACGATTGACATATATGCAATATCATAAGCAATTAATCATAAATGTGAAAGATAAAATTGAATGAAATATTTTTATATATGCGTGAGTTACAAGTTACAGTTTTCTATCAACTAATTTTTTGCGCATAAAATTATAAAAAGTTCATATTTTAGCAAGTAATAGATCTATCCTCACCACTAGAGCTTTCTTGGTCTACTTTTTCAAACCTTTAGCCATGTTAGAGATGAGGGTCACAAACTTTTCTAGCTTGGATAACTTGCCATCGACCGAGCCATGGTGAATAAATCTTTTGGTTGCATAATCGATGTCTTGCTAAAATTGCTTCATAGTTCAGTCATGTGTTCTTCGCTCAAAATAGATAAAGCTTCCTTCTCCTTCAACTGCTTATTATCCTCTGTTAGGGAATCCAGTAAGTCGAGAGAATTCTTTGTTTCTTTAGTGAAAATGTTGAGTTTAAGTTGGAGGAGTGATACACAAAAATAATAAACTATTTTAAGTACCCATTTTATGTCTATTTTTGGTGATATTGCACTTTAAAGAAAAGTATTTTTGTGTTTTTGTTGAAGGTATACCATTTTTAGGCACTTGGAGCAAAAATCGAAAAAAAAGAGCAAAATTTGGAGCAAAAACAACCAATTTTGGGGTTTAGCACAGATGCACCAAAATCCATAGCGCTGGCGCATGATGCGCCAGATGTGACTTTTTCAAGTTAACGCTGTTCGAGACAAATTTTGCATGAATTTTCAAAGGGACACTTGTTCTAAACACCCCATGGAGTGATTCAATACATCTAGATACTTTGGAAGGTTCTAATTTGAAGGGATTTGACTCTTGTATCAAAGAGACACGTCTTTTGAATTCAAACGTTTGACTTTTGAATTTTGGAGGGAAATTAAAATTCTTTTCAGTTAAGGCAGCCCAAAATAAAATAAAGTTGGAGAAGAACTTCAAGAAGGGGGCAAAAAAAGGTAGTTGGTGTGAGAAACAAGAGGGAGAGATAGAGAGAGAAAGTCAAGGGCTTGGAGATTGTCTTCTAGGGTTGTAAGAGGAGAGGGAAGATGAGAGTTTTCTTGTTCATTGCACTTCTAATGATTTGAACTCCAATCTTCATTTACTTTTCAATCTGGCCAATTGAATTATTAAAATGTGTTGAGAAACATATGTTATAAAAAGGGGATATGATTTCTACAAAAAAGGTAGAATCACATTTAATTTCATAGGAGAATATGTCATCCATAGGATTAGCTGCAAATAAATAAGGAAACATACTTTGTTGGATGTAGAATTGGAAGATTTTAAGGCGACATATTAGAATCCCCAATTTGGTTCAAATGATTGGAAACTAATGCGAGCATGTTAGCCCTCAGATGAGGGAATAATGGGAGCTCTAGAGTGACAGTCGGTATCCTCCTAGCCCAACCACGGAATTAGGGACCAAACTCTAGGTCAGTCAATGTTCTTTATACTGCTCGAAAGAGGGTAGAGAATAGGATTGATCCTATTTGGCACAAAATAGTTTTTAAATATATTTTTCAAATGATTTCAATTTCTTCACAAGCCATATTTTCATTGTAAATGGGAAGGGTGTTTTCTCATACTTGAACTTTTCGTCAACAAAAACCTTTACTTTATTTCAGCAATTTTACTTTTGAAAGTTTAACATTTAGCTTAACTATTGTAGTCATACATCTACATATTTATTAGCATTTCACTTAATTAGTTTAACTTCAAACTTCAAACATTACTTTATTTTTATTTTTATTTTAATTTAAGAATAGAATATTAATACCTAGCTTTATATATTTATAGCTTCCCTGTGGGATCTATATCGAGGACTTCATTAGAGCCCTGTATTGCTTGAACGATATGTATAATTGTGTTGAATGTAGAAGAAAAGTGAGAGTTTAAAAAAGGTTTTAAAGATAAATTATTTTCATTAAAATTAAATTATTGTTTGGGTTACATTGCATATTAATTATTAATTTAATCCCAAGTTTCCATGCATCAAGTTTTTTGGCACCATTCTCGGGGAAGTAATAGAAATTATTAGTTATTTTATTTTATTTTAAAAATATAAAAAAAGACTAGAGTATTTGTAGTTTAGTTTGAACATTTTCTTGTTTAAGTGTGTTGCTTATTTTTAATTACTTGTTTTGATTTGTTTATGCGTACTATAAGATATGGTGTTGCTTATTTTTAATTACTTTTTTTAATTTGTTTATGCGTAGTATAAAATTTGAAAACGTAGTACATTACGATTCTGATTTAGAAAGGACTGTTAGAAAAATTCAAAAACAAAAAAAAAAAGAAAAATCATTCCAACAAAATGACTTGCAACTTAAGTAATGTTGGACAAGAAAATGAACATCATCAGAGACCTTTAAGGGATTATTCTAATCCTACAGCAGATAAAATTCATTTGAGTATACAAAACCCTATCGTAGTTGCCAATTCATTTGAGCTTAAACCTGTTATTATCCAAATGGTGCAAAACAATCAGTTTGGGGAAACACTAACTGAAGATCCCAATTTGCTCCTTCCTAGTTTACTAAAATTGTGTGCTATATTTAAATATGATGTAGTGTCAAATTATTCTGTCAGACTTAGACTTTTTCCTTTTTCACTGAGGGATAAAGCTAAGATGTGGTTAAACTCATTAGCACCCGGATCTATCTGAACTTGGGAAGATTTATCATAAAAAAATTTATCTAAATATTTCTCACCTTAAAAAACTGCTAAGCTTAGAAATGATATTACATATTTTTGTCAGTTTGAAGGAGAATCAAGTTATGAAGCCTCATAAAGATTTAAAGATCTCCTTAGGAAGTGTCCACACCATGCATTGCCAGATTGGTTAATAATTCAAACTTTTTATAATGGATTGGTTGGATCTCTTAGATTGATAATTGACACTGCTACTGGTGGATCATTAATGTCAAAGCTATTCGATGAAGCTTATTCCTTAATTAAAGAGATGACTACTAATAATTTTCAATGGCCCTTAGATAGGGTAAATCCAAAAAGAGTAGCCAAAATTCATGATTCTGATACAATATCTATATTAGCTGCTCAAATAGCCGCTATATTAAAGAAGATAAATCAATATTGAATGAATTATTTTCAAATAACATCTGTGCTTGAGGAGAACTAATTTGGACAAATGATAGAATCTTAATATTCTTATGAGACTTTAAATGCAATAAACAATTGTTCTAATAATTCTTATGCCATTTATTATAATCTTTGTTGGAAGAATCATCCAAAATTTAGTTGGAGTAACAATAACTCAAATGCTACAAATCCACAATGGTGAAACAATGCTGCAAACCCAATGGGAAGCTCCAACAATCAAGGAAATCAAGCTTATAAACTATATTATCCACAAAGTTTCAATAATTTGCAAAGTAAGGAAAAAAAGTTATCAATGGAAGAATTGATAATGTAAATGGGAAGCCAATTACGGAGTCGGGGAACTGTAATCAGAAACATGGAAAATCAATTGGGATGTATTGCTACTGCACTTATCAATAAACCTCCAGGAACATTGCCTAGTAATTTTGAAGTAAATCCTAAATTTCAGAACAAGCAACAAATTAAAGTTATTCAACTAAGAAGTGAAAAAGAATTAGAAGAAAGAGTTCAACGAGAAGTTGAAATAGGAAAAGATGAGGTGGAAAATGAAAATTCTGGTGAAGATTTTCATTGTTAGTTAGAAAGTCCTATTAAACCAATGAAAATCATTGTACGCAAAGATTAAAGCAGAAGTATAGAGATAATCAATTTTCAAAATTTTTAGAAATTTTGAGGAAATTGTTGATAAACATTCAATTTGTTGAAGTTTTAGAAAAAAAATGCCAAGCTATGTGAAGTTCATGAAGGATATACTTAATAAGAAAAGTAAGTTTGTAGATAATAAGACTTTTGCACTCGGTGAAGAGTGTAGCGCCATAATTCACTTAAAGATCCTGAAAGTATTACAGTTCCTTATGCTATTGGCAAAAGATTTTATGGAAAAGCTTTATGTGATTTAAGAGCCAGTATTAATCTTATGCCATTATCAATTTTCAGAAAGTTGGGCTTAGGAGATATTTCACCTACAACTGTAACTCTTCAGCTAGCTGATCATTCAATTATCTATCCTAAAGGAGTTATAGAAGATGTTTTAGTAAAGGTTGATAAATTTATCTTTCCTGTGGACTTTATTTTATTAGATATGAAGGAAGATAAAAAAAATTCCTATTATTTTAGGAAGACCATTCCTAGCCACTAGAAGAGCTTTGATAAATGCGCAAAAAGGAAAACTAACTATGAGAGTTAGTAATCAAGATGTAACATTTAATATTGAAAAATCAATGAGATGCCCTGCAAAAAAAACAAGAGATTGAATGCTTGAAAGTGGATATTAATGAGTATTTAAGCCATGAATATTTCAAAAAGACATATGAAAGTGAATTTGAAATGGAATATACAGAATATCAAGATGAGGATAACATCCAAGATGAGTCTATGGAAGTGAGTATGGAAGAACTGAAATTTGTTCAGAAAAAATTTGAATGTTAGATCCTGTAAAAAATGACAACAATTTGATTTTATCTATTAAGAAACCCCCTGAAATAGATTTGAAAACACTCCCTAAATATTTGAATTATGCATTTTTAGGAGATTCATCTACACTACCTGCCATTGTATCCTTAGAACTAATTGATGCGCAAGAACAACAGTTGTTAGAAACTTTAAAAAGATATAAGAAAGCCTATGGATGGACATTGGCTGATATTATCAGTCCTTCTATATGTAAGCATAGAATTTTATTGGAAGATCAACATAAAACAAGAACTGATCATCAAAGGAGATTGAATCCTATGATGAAATAAGTGGTTAAGAAAGAAATTATAAAATGATTAGATGCAGGAATAATATATCCTATTTTAGACAGTGCTTGGGTGAGTCCAATTCACTGTGTTCCAAAGTAAGGATGTGTAACTATAGTGACAAATGAGCATAATGAACTAATATAAACAAGACAAGACACTGGATGGCGAATCCCCATAAATTATAGAAAATTAAATTCTGCCACCTGGAAGGATCATTTTCCTTTATCCTTTTTGGACCAGATGTTGGATAGATTGGCTAGCCACAAATATTTTTATTTTCTAGATGAATATATCAGTTATCACCAAATACCTCCCTGAGGATTAAGAAAAAATAGCATTTATTAGTCCTTATGGAACTTTTGCTTTTTGACGAATGCCTTTTGAATTATGTAACACACCAGCAACATTTTAAAGATGCATGATGTCAATTAGTGATTTGTTGAAAAAGGGATTGAATTTTTTATGGATGATTTTTCTATATTTGGAACTTCATTTAAAATATGTCTAAATAAATTAAATAAAGTTCTGGGACGTTGTGGAAAGATTAATCTCATTTTGAACTAGAAGAAATGTCAGTTTTTGGTTGCAGGAGGAATTGTTCTTGGACATAAAATTTCAGAAAATGGCATATAAGTAGAACCTGTAAAAATTCATGTTATATCGAACCTACCTCCACCTACTACTGTAAGAGGAGCTAAGAGCTTTTTAGGGCATGCTGGATTCTACAAGCAATATATCAAGGATTTTTCAAAAATTACTAACCTTTTTGCCAACTTCTAGAAAAAAGATTCAAAGTTTGACTTTAACCAAGATTGCCTTAAATGCTTTGAAACTTTGAAGGAAAAATAGATCACTGCTCCTATAATTGTTTTACCGGACTGGGAGAAACCTTTTGAATTAATGTGTGAAGCTATTGATTATGCAATTGGAGCTGTTTTAGGGCAGAAATATGATAAGATTTTCAAGGTCATATATTTTGCTAGTAAGGCTCTTAATGATGCTTAGATTAACTATACCACCACTAAAAGAGAGTTATTAGCCATTGTGTATGCTTTTGATAAGTTTAGAATAATTTGATTGAAACTAAATGTGTTGTGTATACTGACCATTCTTCTATTAAATATTTGATGCAAAAGAAGGATGCAAAACCAAGATTAATGAGATGGATACTTCTGATGCAAGAGTTTGGTTTTGTAGTAGTCGATAGGAAAGGGACTAATAATCAAATTGCTGATCATCTATCAAGGTTAGAACAAGAAGAAATACTTGATATGAAGAGAGAAATTAAAGATACTTTTCCTGATGAACAACTTTATGCTGTAAAAGGATGGGAAATACCTTGGTATGCTCATGTTGTGAATTATATTGTTAGTGATATTTTATCATATGGACTGAAAAAACAATATGAAAAGAAATTCATTTATGATGCAAAATCTTATTTTTGGGATGATCCTCATTTGTATAAACAATGTAAAGATTTAGTTATAAGACGATGTGTGTCTTTTAAAGAAATTCAGAAGATTATGCAAAAATGTCATGATTTTGAATTTGGAGGATATTTTGGGAATGATAGAACTGCTTGAAAAATTTTACAATCTGGATTTTATTGGCCTACTTTATTTAGAGAAGTTAATATATATATGTAAACATGTGATCGGTGTTAGAGAGTAGGTAATATTTCTAGAAGAAATGAAATGCCTCTAAATTTTAATTTGGAAATTGAAATTTTTTATGCATGGGGATTATATTTTATGGGACCATTCATGCCTTCATTTGGAAAAATATATAATTATCATATGCTTCATTTCTAATCTCCTTAAGTTCATTGAGTTGCTCTAATCTTTTCTCACCAGCATCTTTTATATTAAAATTAAATTCCTTAATAGCCCAAAATGCTTTATGCTCTAATTCTACAGGTAAGTGGCATGTTTTTCCAAATATCAATCTGTATGGGGACATTCCTATAGGAGTCTTATAAACAGTTCTATATGCCCATAATGTAGTATCAAGTCTAGCAGACCAATCCAATTTATAAGGATTTACAGCTTTTTCTAAAATGCGTTTAATTTCATGATTTAATATTTCTGCTATACCACTAGTCTGAGGATGATAAGCAGTAGAGAATCTATGCATAATATCATATTTATTAATTAATTTTTTGATTCTCTTATTCCTGAAATGAGATCCTTCATCAGTAATAATTACTCTCGGCATTCCATATCTTGTAAAAATATTTTTAATTAAAATTTAGAAACATTCTGAGCATCACATCTAGATACAAAAATAGATTCAATCCATTTGGACATATAATCAACAACAAGCAATATGTATATGTTTCCAAATGAAGGCATAAATGATCCCATAAAATCTAATCCCCACATATTAATAATTTCAACTTCCAATGTGTAATTTAGAGGCATTTCATTTCTTCTAGATATATTTCCTACACGTTGGCATCTATCGCATGTTTTAATATCTTCATTAACATCTTTAAAAATAACAGAGCAATAAAATTCAGCTTGTAGAATTTTATATGCAGTTCTATTTGTTCCGAAATGTCTTTCAAATTCAGAATCATGACATCTTTCAATTATCTGTCCAGTTTCGTCATAAGGCTCACATCTTCTAATAATTAGATCTTTACATTGTTTATATAAATATGGGTCATCCCAAAAATAGTCTTTTGAATCATATATAAACTTCTTTAATTGTGTATTTTTTATATCAGGTGGTAGAATATCACTTACAATATAATTTACTATAACAGCATAACACGGTACATCCATTTCATCAATACTATATAATTGTTCATCAGGGAAATTCTCTAAAATTTCATTTGTAAAATTATTTAATATTTATATTTCTATTCTAGATAAATGACCAGCTATTTGATTATCATTTCCCTTTCTATCAATCACGGTAAAATCAAATTCATGCAATAGAAGTATCCATCTAATTAATCTTGGCTTAGCATCATTCTTTTGCATTAACTATTTAATAGCAGAATGATCTGTATGCACTATACATTTAGTTCCAATTAAATAAGGTCTAAATTTATGAAAGGAAAAAACAATAGCTAATAACTCTCTTTCAGTAGTAGTACAATTAATTTGAGCTTCATTTAGAGTCTTACTAGCATAATATATAACGTTAAAAACTTTATCGTGCCTTTGTCCTAATACAACCCTAATAACATAATCACTAGCATCGCACATTATTTCAAATGGTTTCTCCTAGTCAGGTGGTACTATTATAGGTGCAGTGATTAATTTTTTCTTTAATAATTCAAATGCTTTTATGTATTCTTCATTAAAATCAAATTTTGTATCTTTTTTCTAAAAGTTGGCATGAGGCTTAGTTATTTTTGAAAATTTTATTATGTAGCACCTGTAAAAACTAGCATGTCCTAGAAAACTTCTCACTCCTTTAACACCAGAAATGGTAATAATTTTTTTTATAACTTGAACTTTTGCAGGATCTACCTCCATGCCTTTTTCAGAAATTTTCTGCCCGAGTACAATACCTCCTGCAACCATAAATTGACATTTTTCCCAATTTAATACTAAATTGACTTTTTCAAATACTTCCAAAACTTTTTCTAAACTATTAAGGCATAATTCAACTAAAGTCCCGAATACAGAAAAATCATCCATAAACACTTCCATTCCATGTTCTATAAAATTACTAAAAATTGACATCATACATCTTTGAAATATTGCAGGTGCATTACATAGTCCAAAAGACGTTCTACTAAAAACAAATGTTTCATATGGGCTTGTAAACGTTGTTATCTCTTGATCCTCTAGAGCAATTGGAATTTAGCGAAAACCGGTATATCCATCTAAAAAGCAATAATACTTATTCTTTGCAAATCTATCAAAAATTTGGTCTAGAAAGGGTAAAGAAAATTGATCTTTTCTTGTGGCCATATTTAATTTTCTATAATCAATGTAAATTCACCAACTAGTTACTTGTCTTATTGATATTAATTAATTTTTCTCATTTTCTTCAATAGTCACCTCTCCTTTCTTCGGGACACAGTGAATTGGGCTTACCCAAGCATTATCTGAAGTGGGATATAAAATTCCAACATCTAACCATTTTAAAATCTCCTTTTTAACAACTTCTTTCATTATTGGGTTTAATCTTCTCTGAGGATCAGCTTTAGGTTCATATTGTTCATCTAATAGGTTTTTGTGCATACAAATTGAAGGACTACTTCCTTTAATATCTGCTAAAGTCCATTCAAAAGCCTTTTTATACATTTTCAACATTTCTATTAACTTTTGTTTTTGAATCTAAGTTAACTCGGAAGATATAATAACCGAAAATGTTTAACTCGGAAGATATAATAACCGAAAATGTAGATGACTCTCCTAAATATATACTTTAAATGGGCAGGTAATATCATTAATTCAAGTTCAGGTGGTTTAATACTTGAAGGGATAAGATTTTTACTATCGTTTTCCAACAGGTCTGACTTTTAAAATTTGCCCTGAATATAATCCAAATCTTCTTCTTTAATTTCATCTACATTCTCAAAAATTTCTCCTTGCTTAAATTTATCTTTAATTTTTTTCTTAAATTGTTCATTACTTAGATAATCAGTTACTTTCATCCTGAAACATTCATTATCTTTTTCTATCTCAGGATATTTCATAGATTTTGCTTTATTAAATTTTACTTCTTTATTATTAACTCTCATTATTAAATCTCCTTTTTGTACATCTATTACAACTCTTTCTGTTGCAGGAAATGGTCTCCATAAAATAATAAGAATCTCTTTATCTTCGTCCATGTCCAATATTATAAAGTCTACAGAGAAAATAAGTTTATCCACTTTTACTAGTAAATCCTCTATAGCTTCTTTTGGATAAGTTATTGATCGGTCAGCTAACTGAAGAGTTACAGTAGTAGGCAAAATTTCTCCCAAATCTAAATGTTTAAAAATTGATAAGTTTATAAGATTGATACTCGCTCCTAAATCACATAAAGCTTTTCCATAAAAATTTTCACCAATTGCACAAGGTATAGTAAAAATATCAAGATCTTTTGATTATTCAGGAAGCTATTTCTGAATAATAGCACTACACTCTTCATTGAGTGCAACGGTCTCATAAGCTATAAACTTCCTTTTCTTATTTAGTACATCCTTCATAAATTTCACATAACTTGGCTTTTGTTCCAAAGCTTCAACAAAAGGAGTATTTATTGTTAAATTCTTAAGGCTTTCCTAAAATTTTGTAAATTTTTTATCTTTATTCTTTTGCTTCAGTCTTTGAGGAAACAGAGGTAATGGTTTTCCTAAAGGAACCTGTGTTTTTTCATTTTCCTGTTGATCACTTTCCATTTCTTCCTTCTCTTCATCAACTTAAGTTTCTCTTTGAATTCTTCATTCAATTTCTTTTCCACTCCGTAATTGAATAGCTTTAATTTGCTATTTATTTTAATCTTTTGGATTAACTTCCACAGTACTTGGAAGAATTCCAGAAGGTCTGTTAATAAGTGCAGTAGCAATATGTCCTAATTCATTTTCAATATTTCTAATAGCAGCCCCTTGATTATGTATTTGATTTCTCATATTCAACATCACTTCTTCCATCGTCAACTTCTTTTCCTTAACTTGTGGGTTAGGATTATAGTTAAATCCTGGAGGATAATAAGGTAAAAAATTAGGATTTCCTTGGTTGTTCATATTTACAGATGGATTCACCAAATTATTATAATTATTCCAACAAAAATTAGGGTGATTTTTCCATCCTGGATTAAAATAGATAGAACAAGAATTATTATTTTAATTATTTATAGCGTTTAAGGTTTCATAAGATGGTTGAGTATCAATAATTTGTTCTTGTAAATTTTCCTCTAATACTGGGGGTATTTGAGAATAGTTCACTCCTATTTGATCAATATTTTTAGAAATGGAAGCAATTTGAGATGCTAAAATAGACATTGCACCAGAATCATGAATATTGGCTGCTCTCTTAGGATTTACCCTTTCAGAGGGCCATTGAAAATTGTTAGTAGTCATTTCTTCAAATAAAGAATATGCTTCATCAAAAAAGTTTTGACATTAATGATCCGCCCGTAGCAGCATCTATAATAGATTTTAATGATCCTTCTACTCCATTGTAAAAAGTTTGAATTATTAAACAATTTGGCAAAGCATGGTGCGGACATTTTGTAAGAAGCGCCTTAAATCTTTCCTAGGCTTCATATATTGATTCCTCTTCAAACTGACAAAAAAATGTAATATCATTTCTAAGATTAGTAGTTTTCGAGGGTGGAAAATATTTAGCCAAGAATTTTTGTGATAATTCTCCCAAAGTTCTAATAGATCCAGGTGCTAATGAATTTAACCAAGCCTTGGCTTTATCCCTTAATGAAAAGGAAAAAGTCTGATCCTAACGCATCATTAGACACTCCGTCATCACAATTTTCAAGAAAAATAGCAAGATGTAAGTTAGGATCTTCAGTAGGTGATCCTCTAAACTGATTAAAAATTTCAAGAAAACTAGCAAGATGTAAGTTAGGATCTTCAGTAGGTGATCCTCAAAGCTGATTATTTTATATCATTTGGATAATAGCAGGTTTAAGCTCAAATAAATTAGCAGCAACATCATGATTTTGAATAGTTTAATGAAGTTCATCTGCTGTCGGATTCACATAATCTTTTAAAGGTATTTGTCGATTCTCATTTATTAGATTTTCTATCTTATTTGCCATTTCTTTCAAATTCTTAATTTCTCTTTGTTATTTTCAAATCTTTTTAATAGTATGTTCTAATTCTGAATCGTAAGGTACTAAAACTTTAGATCCAATATTTCACATAAACAAATAAAGTAAGCAAAGTAAATTTCATTAAAAATAAACTTTTAGATAAATTTCTTTTTTTTATTTTTGATTTTTTAGTTTTTTTGTGTTATTATATATTTGTACATATATATTATCTAAATTTCTTAATTTGTCAAAATTATTTAATTTAATTAAATTTAACCATTACATTCCCCGCAACGGCGCCAAAAACTTGATCCCGATTTTGATATATAAGGATTTATGAAGTTGACACCTCTACAACACCAAAAACTTGATCCTTATATGAAAAGTAAGTTGTGTAAAATATATATAATTATAGACAATTAATAATGGGATTCTACGCAAGTACACATATCGTTATCAAGTAATAATTAACTTTCTATTTAAGCCCCAAATATCAATTTCATGGGGAAGGTGTAAGTTAGCAATGATAAATTTTAACATGAAATTTATAGAAAATCAAACAAAATCTCTGTCACTAATTTTGAATATTGAGATATTAACTAAACTAAATTACTTAACTATTAGCAAAATGGAAATGCAAATTTTGAATAATAACTACTAATCTACTAACTATGTTTATGTAATGAAGATTTCTTATGAGAAAAAGCATCCTTCCCACTACAATGAAATTCTGGTGAAATGAGATGAGATAAATATTTATAATATGTATTGAGCCAAATAGGAGCAATTTTAATTTTCTACCTTCATACAACGCATAGAAAATCATTGGTTAATCTTAGGCTTAGTCCCTAAATCCGTGGCTAGGCTAGGAGGATACCGACTCCCACTCCAAAGTTCTCACTTCCCGTCATCTGAAGGCTAACTCTCGCTTTAGTTTTTAAACACTAAGACCAAATTAGGGATTTTAGTCTGTGACCCTAAGGATTCTCCAATTCTACACCCAACAAAGAATATTTCCTTATTTATTTACACTTAATTCCATGAAACACCCAACAAAGAATATTTCCCTATTTATTTGCACTTAATTTCTTGAATGAATTTCTACTTCATGAAATCAAATGTGACCCTCACTCTGTTTTAGAACTCATACTCCATTTTCTGAATCATATGTTTCACAACATATTTTAACAAATCAATTGGTCAGGTTGAAAAGTAAATTAAGTTCGGAGTTGAAAAATCATTGCAATTTATTTTATATTTTAATTATGACATATTCATTTTATCTCTTCATTTCACCATATCTCAGAGTAAGGGGAAAGATAGAGGAAACTACTTAGACTTCATGAGAAAGATACAACACTAAATAAACAAACAAACTTATCTGGAACTCTTTCTCAAAGAAAATCCTTTGTAGCCTTTCCTTATAAATCCAGGAAGAAGAAATCTCTCACTTTTCTCCTTCTCCAACACTCTTATAGAAAGTTTCACATTAAAGCTCACCACAAAAACTCTAAACTATGAAAGAAAAATTACTAATTGACTCCAGTATGGTGGTGGAATGAAGATGGGTTGTGAAAATGTGGCGTGGTGGAACGTTGTGAAATGAAAAATGAACATAGAGGAGCCCATTTTTTGATGAAATTCAGCCCCAAATAAAGCCCAAGTTCGGTTCTCCAAGAGGTTTCTCCAAAAACTCTTTAAAAATCGTCTAAAGACATCAAACCTTCTAGAAACGGGGTCTAAACCGCCTTTAGCGCTGTCGGCGCTAGTCTGGCACTGTTGGCACTAGTCTGGTGTCGTCGGCGCTGAGTAAAAATTCTCCAGCTTTCAGTTGTTCTGCGCCATCGGCGCTGAGCTTGGCGCTACCGGCGCTGAGTATTTCCTCAAAAATTTCATTTAAACTCCAAATTTCATTCTTTTTGCTTCCTTTTTGCTTTAAGCCCTAAAAATCAACAACCTGCATGAAAACATCAAAATACCTTCCATTAAAGTGCAATATCACCAAAAATAAGTATAAAATATGTGTCTAAAAATGCATATATTTTTGGTGTATCAGACACCTATAGAAATTTGCCCAGATAGATTAATTTTTTGGAAGACTTGTCACTTGCCAGTTAAATTGAACATAAAGCTTACTGGGCGATAAAAGAATTTAATTTCAATTTAAAAGAAGTTGGTGAGAAAAGATTACTGCAATTGAATGAGCTTGAAGAAATTAGGAATGAATCTTACGATAATGCATTGATTTAAAAGGAAAAAATGAAAGAATGACTTAAAAGAAAATTTGAACCTGGACAGGAAGTTTTATTATATAATACAAGATTGAAATTATTTCCTGGAAAATTGAAGTCTAGGTGGAAAGGGACATTTAGAGTTATAAAAGTCTATCCCTATGGAGGAGTTAATATTGAAGATCCCAAAACTGGAAGAATATTTAAAGTGAATGGGCACAGATTGAAACCTTATTTTGATGGTCGAAGACAAAATGCTAAAGAGACGATCATGTTGGATCACCCAGAATGAAACTGAGAATGTCGGGCTGACAATATTAAACCAAGCGTTTTGTGGGAGGCAACCCATATGTATCGCTGTTACTTTGATTTTTGAGTTTTTGTTTAAAATCTTATATGTATGTTTTTGTTTATGTATTTATGTAATCCATGTATTTGACAAAAATATTTAGAAACATATTTGTTTTCCTAATGTTGTGAAAAGACTGAGAATTTATTTGATCAAAATCAAAACGACCAACATTTTGGAACTGGCGCATGATGCGCCAAATTTCAGAGAGCTGGTGCGTGATGCGCTAGATCGGTGCATGATGCGCCTGATTGGCGCATGATGCTTTGTGGAGATAAAAATGACTTAAAACATTTCAAATGGAGGTTCTTGGCGGGGACACTTTCAAATAACTCTTAGAAACTGAGTCTAATACATATTTTAGGGGGGAAACGAGGGAAGAGTCACCACTTTTCAAATCCTATGGCTTCCCACTCTAGAAACTATGCTAGATTTAGAATTTTCAATTAAAGAAAGTTCATTAGTTTGAACCACAGAAGTCGCATAATTGAGTTATAATGAAGAAATGACTTATCAATGAGAGGGGAATTATGAATCGAGGATTCAACACGCCAAATACTCGAGTTAAAGAAGTTATTGCACAGAGGCATTGGGAAGTGCTTTACTACACTACTGCCACTATAGTCATCCTTGTGGTGAAAGAATTTTATGCAAATCTTCATGGGATCAACCAAGGAATGATCTATGTGCAAGGTAGGTTTGTGCAGTTCACTTCTTTGAGAATCAACGAAATGTTTATGGCCGAGAACGTGCCTGTATACCACCATGAAAATTTTACCTCTACAAGAGACAACATGGATGAACTCTACCATTAACTTACAGATGAAGATGCTAGTTAGGAAGCCCAAGATGATGAGAATGTGGGTTTTTCTGCATCATTGTTAAATCCTACTTCAAAAGCATGACATTTTTCATTTCCTCGAAATTACTGCCTACTATGAAATATAGTTAGGTCATTAAGGACAGTGTTATCCTGAACTACTATATTCAAACTAAAAAATTTGTTGATATTGAAGCCATAATTGTAAAATCAGTTTTGGGTTTGATCGTGAATGGAATTGTAACTAGATTGGGACATCTATCTACTATTTTCTAACTCTGCAGCCAGTCGCAAGTACCTTATAAAAGTTGGGAGAAAGTACTACTGACTTGGATGCCAATGGATCTTGAAGTCTACTGCAGTTGCAATGGAATGGTGACTAAAAAATATATGAATGTACTAATGGATCAAGGATCCAAAATTCATCACCTATTCAACCTTACTACAACTCGAGTGCACTTTCAAAGATAATCAAGAAGATAGAGAAAGAGGTGCATAATCTTATGCATGCAATTGAGAATATTTCTGAAATGCTGGATCAACTGGATTGGAGACTCAAGGAACATTTTGAACATACAGGGCATATTGAAGATGGTATGGTACGTATGTTCAAGAAGCATGTGTGGATTGAGGAGGAAAATTCAACTGATGAATTTCCTTTTAGGCCCTTCTACAATCTGTATGTGCACTACCAATTTATGGGAAATTCTTGGAGGACGAGAGTGAAGAAGATGTTTGAAGTTGAGCTAAGCACGGAACGTTTTGTCTAGTATTCTTTGTTTTAGTTTGTTATGTTGGATTACCTTTACTTTCTATTGTTGCATTATCTATGTTTATTGCTTTGAAGTTTGATGTTTAAATTTCATTGTTAGGACATTAGTTTGCTTTAGAACACTGAATTTGTTATGTGTTGTCTTGAAAAATGTTAGTTTGTAATAACACGGATTTCATATATAAATATTAGTTTTGTATTGTTTGTGAAAATTTGGTGTTAGTTTGATGTTTAATTATGCTTAGAAAGGTTTATTTGAGTCAAATAGAGGTTAACGTAAAGTGATACTGAGCATATTTCCACAGAAATTGAGATCAGGAAAAAATATGCTCCCGTGCATGATATGTCAGATTGGCGCATGATGCGCCAACTTCGAGATCCTTGGCGCATGATGCTCCAAATTTGGCTCATGATGCACCAAATGTCTGAACACGCCAGATTGGCTAAAAAACCCATGAAATTGCACGAAAACTTCCATTTTTGTCGCTTGGTCATCTTCCACCTCCAACCTTTAGTCTAGGGCATCACATTTCGGGATAAGGAGAAGGTTTTGGAGGCCAAAAAACATAGATTTCATCTTCTCTTGATAAGAGCTTCACTGTAACTTAGAAATTTTTAATTTTTTCCATGGATTTTGGGAGATTCAAAAAATAGGAATTTTGATAAAAATTCTTGAAGAAAACTCTTGGTGAAAAGTTTCTTACCAAATAATCTTCCTTGAGGAGTTAGATTTGCGATTTATTATTTTATTTAAAATTTATTTGGATTTTTGTAGAATCTTCGATGGCCCCCCGCACAAAAAGAGGAAGAACGTCAGACAAATTTGATGCTCAAAAGTTTGTTAATTTCAAGGCCTTACACTATTAGAATACACAAATTGAGACATGGAGATTGATCAAATCAAGGGTGCTTGCGAACCAGTGAGGCGAGGTTGAAATGTTGATTCTCGCCAGATTTTGGAAGCGATGCTGCTACTTCACTGCTGTAGTGATCATCCCGATGGTTTGGGAGTTCTATGACAACCTAAGGTTCACTTCGGAAAATCATATTCTAGTGAGAGGTACGGAAGTTGAGTTTACCTCCAAAAAAATTAATGCATATAATGATGAATATCAACTGAGGAGAGTTCAACATGATAAATATTTTTAAAATGCTATGGTTAGACAATTTATTGGGGAACCTAATGTGAACTTTTTTGCTTTCCCCAACTTTGTTCCCTATGCTCCCATTCGTGATGAAGATGAAGAGGCAAGAGAGGAAGAAGAAGATGATGATGATGGTGAGGAAGGAGATGAGAACTCAAAGTTTAGTTTAAATTTGATTTGATATTATGTGTTGTTTATATATTTATTTGTATTGTGTTTCACTTTTATTTGAGACTTGTTGAATTTAGGATTTTTATGTTGTAATTTGTAGTAGTAATAGTAAACTTTTTACTTTTCAGTTTTTGTTTTTGTATTTTCAGTTTGAGCATGCTGAATGTTTAGAATTTTCAGTTTTTATTTTTTGGTTTTAGTATTTCTGTTTTAATTCCCAGCAAATTCTTTAGAATATATTATGTTTTATTTAATGCTTTAAAGCCTATATGTAGTTTTACAGTTAGTACCTGTAGTATACAGAACAAATTTCATGTTAAAAAATCCTTTACAGGTTAGTTTTTATTTTTATGCATTTATTGTTTTCTTCCACAGACTAAAATTTTGTACTAAAATATTTTTAAAATCATTTAAAAATTTAAGTTTGAGGGAAAAGAAAATTTTCTTTTTAAAATGGGGAAAACTAAATTTTATTTGTCCTTAAATAACTATATTTTTCAAAATTAATTTAACATTGCCTGGGATATCAAGATTTAACTTTAAATGACTATACTTATGCTTATAAATATTGTAGTGAATTTAAGTAAAAAGTTTTTAATAATAAAAGTCAATTCAAAAGTTAAAGATATTTGGTATGATAGAATAAGACTATATTTTTCTATTTTAAGTAAAGGAAAATTGTATTTTTGAAGTTTTAAGAATTTTAGAATTTCATGTAAGAAAAAAGGAGTGAGGCTTTATGAGAAATCATAAACTAGTATGACTTTATTAAGTAAGGAGAGGTGTGAAGTTTTAACTTTAAGAAGAGGATAGTGAAGTTCAAAAGTATTAAAGGCTATCCAGATATAGTAATTCTTACCTGAAAAAGGAAAAAGAAAAAGGAAAAAAAAGGATTAAAAAGATCCTAAAAGAAAAAGAAAAGAAAAGGAAAAGGTAAAGTAAAAAATGGGTGAGGAGAAGCTTGAGGAGATGTCTAATTAAAAATTGGTTTCACTTGAATCAACATAAGGAAGGAGCTTTATTATACTTTCTAAACTTGTATAGAAGTAATAGTAGCATTCCTAGTAAAGTTTTCATGAAGTTCTTTTTTGTATGAATGTTCTAAATGTTTTTAGCATGACAAATTGCAATTCTTCTTGAAATAAATAGAGATTTAGAAATCTTAAATTTGATTACTAGATATTCCTAGACTTGGAATTTGAACCTAAGTTATTAAAGGTTTTTTTTTTAAATTTTTTGCTATTTTTTTAAAGTGTGGAAGTGATAAGTTAATCTCTATCCTAAAGTCATATGCTTTTATATAAAAAAGTGTCACTTGAGGATAAGTAACATTTAAGTTTGAGAGATTTTGTTACACAAAAATAATATACTATTTTAAGTACCATTTTTATGCCTATTTTTGGTGATATTACAGTTTAAAGAAAGGTATTTTTGTGTTTTTGTTGCAGGTATACCATTTTTAAGCATTTGGAGCAAACATGGCAAAAGGAACAAAATTTCGAGCAAAAACAACCAATTTTGCGGTTTGGCGTATGATGTGCCAAACTAATGCATTATGCGCCAAAATCTAAAACGTTGGCGCATGATGCGCCAGATGCAACTTTTTCAAATTAAGGCGGTTCGAGTCAAATTTTGCTCAAATTTTTAAAGGGACACTTGTTCTAAACACCCCATGGAGTGATTCAATG
>JXCR01147262.1:4395-22681 GCA_002079205.1 Phalaenopsis hybrid cultivar
GATTTAAATCCATGAACTTCATTTACTTCTTGATTTGGTCTATCTAAATGTTAAAATTTGTTGTGAGAACATGTAAGAACCGGGCTGGTATTGTCTCAGTCAACAATTGGAAAGAATCACTTGAAGTTGTATGAATGAGAATGTTATTCATATGATTTAGTGTTAATAAATAGGGAAATAATCCTTAAAGGGTGTAGAGTTAGAGGACTTTAAGGTGACAGGTTAAAGCTCTCAACTTGGCTTATTGTTTTAGGTTCTGATACGAGATGTAAGCCCCCAGGTGGAGGGAAACGAGGGAACTCTAGCGTGGGAGCTGGTATCTTCCCTGCCTAACCGGTCTTTAGAACTATTCATACTTTAAATTAGTCAATGTTCTGTATAACATCTTTAATAAGGGTAAAGAATATAATTTCTCTTATTTGGCACAAGACAATTTCCATATTACCACAACAAAATTTCTATGCTTGTTTCTGATTCATGATAAGGAGAGAGATATTTTCAAATTTAGTGTTTTTCTTTTACATAAACTCAAGTTAGCAATATGGTTGTTGTTATAATTTCACCAACTTTAGGCAAGGCTACCCCATGGTGATCTTAAGACACGACGAGGTGGATCTATTCCCTCCCACAATAAAATAGATGATAAAAGGGATGGTCAGATGGAGCTTGCTTCCAATGAACTGCATTTCAAACAATTGTATCATCAACATTTATGAAGAAGTTGACTGTATTCCCCCACATATAAATCACCATGATTTTGTCAGACCTTTCTACATAGTTTCGTTCTCAAGTAAAAGTAACATTTTGTTCGGGAAATAAATCAAAGTTGTCAGACCTGATGAGTTCAGACGATTAGTTGCAATTCGACTGTTGGTGGATTCAGTACTATTTTGAAGGGAAACAGACTGACCAGGCAAAGCACTTCATTCCAGGGGTACATTGATGTAAAGTTTCCATTACACTCGGAAGAATGGGTGACAATAAGATGCCACTACAGCCATACAAGCTATAAGATGGTTGTACCTCTAAGTACATGTAAAAGGAATACTTTTCATGGAGCTGGCTTTGTAGGTTAGCTTGATTAGGAGCTCCTCCCCAAGAGGATAGATAGACAATTCTTTTCACCTTTTGTGCTACGCTAGAGCAACATGAATGATATGTACTAATATTCAACGTAATTGTATCTTTTGATGCTTTCAGCATGTATTTAGTCTGTAACACCTGTTTGAAGCAAATTAATGAAATTTCTTTCAGATTTCAACATATTTATCAAATTTCCCTTTTATGTGATGGATAAAAGCCGCAAAACCATAAGTTGGTTTTAAATTATAATAAACTAAGAAAAAAATAATTAAATTTTTTTTTTTGGAAACAAAATTTAAATAAAACATCCTTTTAAAAAATTAACCACCGAAAATTAAATTTAAAAAAATATAGTTTGATAATTAAATGTGATAAAGACAACAAGAAAAGAAACTGATAAATTTGTTGAGTTTGTTTCTCTTGAGTTTGAGGTTTCTTACTCTTTTAATGCGTAGCACTACTATCCTCATATACACCAACTCCTCCACATTCCCGCAGAGTCTTTCACTAGCAAATCTCTGCAATCTTTCAACACCAATGTTAATCCTCAAATGCCACATATCTATGAGCTTAACACCACAAATTCTCTACACTGTTTTCATGTTGTTCTTAGGGTCAATACCTGAATTCTGATCTCTTCTTTGAGATAGGATTAAGACCACCTCAAAGAGAGTAAGGCATCTTATTCTCAATAACTTTGAGATCAGTTTAATTCCACCTTAAATGAAGAAAGGCATCTGATTCTCTTTATGAGATTGATACCTAAATTTCAATTCTCATCTCGGGGTCAGTACCTTAATTCTGATTCCCTTCTTTCGATATTGGTTTAAGACCACCTTAAATGGAGTAATACATTTGAATCTCTTTCTGAGTTTGATAACCAAATTTCAATTCTCATCTCGAGGTCAGTACCTAAATTCTGATTCCATTCTTTCGAGGTCGGTACCAAAATTATGGTTCTCTTTCTGGGATTGATACCTAAATTTTAATTCCCATCTCGGGGTCAGTACCTAACTTCTGATTCCCTTCTTTCGAGGTGAGTAAGTAAATTCTAATTTCAATTCTCATCACAGGGTCAGTACCTAAATTCTCATTCCCTTCTTTTGAGGTCGGTACCTAAATTATGATTCTCTTCTTGGGATTGATACCTAAATTTCAATTCCTATCTTAAGTCAGTACCTAAATTCTAATTCCCTTCTTTTGAGGTAGTTACCTAAATTTTGATTCCCTTTCTCGGATTAATACCTAAATTTTTATTCCCATCTCGAGGTCAGTACCTAAATTCTGATTCCCTTCTTTCATGGTCGGTACCTAAACTCTGAATCATTTTCTGGGATTGATACATACATTTCAGTTCTTATCTTGTGGTCAGTACCTAAATTCTGATTCTCGTCTTTTGAGATAATTTTAAGACCCCTTAAATGGTGTAAGGCAACCGATTTTCTTTTCGTGGTTGTACCTAAATTTCAATTCAGATCTCAGAGTGAGTACCTAAATTTTGATCCCTTCTTTCGAGGTCGGTACCTAAATTTTCTTTCTCCTTTTCAGGTAGGCTTAGACGTCATATTCCCATTTCTACTTTCAAGGTATGCTTAGACATCATATTACCATCTTCACTATCAGGGTAAGTACCTAAATTCTGATCCCTCATTTTGAGGTCAGTACCTAAATTCTGATTCTCATTTTGGAGTAAGTAGACGTCCTATTCCCATTTCCACTTTTAGGCTAGGCTTAGATGTCCTATTCCCATTTCCATTTTTGGGTAGTCTAACACGTCCTACTCCTATCTCCACTTGTGGGGTAGGCTTTGACGTCCTATTCCCGTCTTTATATTCAGCATGGGCTTTGACAACCTATTCCTTTTTTCTGTGCTTGTGTTTTCCACTCAATCTGGTTTCCTTGCACATAATTTCAGCCCCTTTAAAAATTTAAATTGAAATCCAAAAATTCTTTGATATATTCAATTTGAATATAGTCTTTACAGGGATTGCAAGTTTGCCTGACGATTGTCCTTGAAATTTCCTTTCTTTTCTCAAGTGAGAGTATCTGTTACTCCCCAGTGAAAACAACTACACTCAATTATGCACTTCATTCTAGGTCTGTTGACTTAGAAGCCGATGTTGGTTATGTTGTACTCGTCGTCAACGCAAATACGCCCGGTGTGCTAGCATGGCACACCACATCTATTGGGGGTTCATTTGTTGACCTCACATTTGGTTGAGGTTTAGCTCTTTCTTCTTTATTAACCTGGGGTCTAGCCATATGACTTTTTTGTTGAATATTCTTAGAGGACTAGAAAAAAAAACCCTCAACATTAGAAATTCTAAACTTATCTTTGCTCAACTTGAAGTTCCATATATTGGTCCTGACCTCTAGCACTTGCTAGGTGGGGTCAACATGGGGGGGCTCAAGGGGAGTCCCCATAGGACTGCTTGGCCTTAGATTCAACTCCCTAGGTGTTGTTCTGGAGCTAGTTCACTCACTTACACTCACTTTCACTAACATTCATTCACAACCCTAAACCCAAACTTTTTAACTTTAATCCCTTGATCTTTTGGGGAGTCCCCTAGACCCACCAGCCCTAGGCTAAGGTCTAGCCAAGACCAGTACATAGATGACTAAAATGGAGATTCCATTGGTCCATGGCTCAAATAAAGTGGTTGGCACCTCAATTTTACCAAAATACATAACTTAGCCTTTTGTTCCTCAAATCTACCCAATTTACCAAAACACCCCAAACCCCAATTTTGCCAAAATTCCCAATTTCTCCCAGAATACTCAAATTTGTTCAAAAATCATCTCAAACCATTTGAAACTACCTAAATTGCCCTAAACATCCCAAAATTTTTAAAATTACCAAAATACCCCAAAATTTGACAAAATTACAAAAATACCCTTGGTGGCCAAAACTTTCCAAAAACCCTCAAAATCATTTCAAATGTCTCCAAACCAATTTGGACACTTTAAGTAAACCCAATTTTTCCATTTGACCATTTTTCACCAAAAGCCCCAAATTGCATTCAAAGGCCCAATTTCCCCCAATTCACCCTAAATATCCACCAATTTGGTTTGAGTTTTCCTCAATTTCAATTCTAAACTCAAATTCATCATGATAAAACTCAATTCAAACCAAGTCCAAGCTCAATTCATCCACATTCAAGTCCAACATCAACCCAAATTCAAAATTCCCAAATTTGCCCCAATTTAGACATGTGCCAAAATTCCACCAAATTCAATGCTCTAACCCCAAAATTGACACCTAATTAATATTAATAACTCATCATAACATTAACATAGACCATTTTGAACTCTCAATTAGGACTTATCCCAACTTAAAACCAAGTCTAACCCTACATCCCCAAATTGATCAAATGCCCAAAATCCCTCAAACGGGTCAATTCAAAATCACTCAAAATCTTTTCCAAACTCTTTGTTAAAGTCATCTACACAAAATTAATCAATTAATTGTGCTCAATGTCATGGCTAGCCTAAACTAAACCCAACTTCAATAAAATTTGACTCAAATTGAACCCATGCACCAAAATTGATTAAGCCATGCCTAAGTGACAAAATTAATGACACCACAACCAACAAATGGATCCTAGTGACCAGGCTAGACCCACCTAACCAACCCTATTGAAGTCATGGACCGATAGTCCCTTGATTTAGGGAATTTTATCCTTTTTTGGGCTTAAACCAAGAAATTGTTGCCATCATACCAAACCATTAAGGGATAATCATAATGAAACCTCTGCCTTGCTCGCGTGGCTCTGCCTGATCACCTACCCTGCTCTGGACAATCACTCTAGAGACCATAAAACACTAAAATTGAGATCCCCATGTCTCCATCCAAACCCAATCTCACCCATCTAAGCTGGCCAGCTCCAATTGGTCTTTAGCATTTTTCTGCCCTCCACCTAATCATCCAATTCCAATTGGTCTTTAGCATTTTATAAAATTATATTCTTTATCCTCTATACGAGTGACAAACAACATTGGTTAATATATAGTTTAGTCCCTACATCCGTTGTTAGGCTAGGAAGATATCAAGCTCTCACCTTAGAGTTCCCACATTTGTCGGCACAATTTTAAAGGGTCTTATGGAAGCTGTTGGCCATCAAAATGAAAATCTTGTCGCACGCTACGGAGGTATATATATATATATATATATATATATATATATATATATATATATATATATATATATATATATATATANTTTAATGTTTGAACCCAATAAAGTTACTAGAAAATAATATTGAAAATTTTATTGTCACACAAATTTTTAAATTTTATTAAACTTATCAAATACGATTTTAAAAATATTATATTATTTTGAAAGATAAAAATATTATTTTATAATAGATTCAACCACAAAATAAAGATAAAGAAATAGTGTCTATGTGATCCAGGGATTTTACTCCTATGCCATTTAGGCAAGATATGGTCTAGTTTATTGTAGGGTGCATATTTTCACTAAAAGATAAACTCTTATAATTAATTTATTTTAGAACAGTTCTTTTCAAACACAAAATTAAATAAAGAAGTGTTAGATATTGAAGAGCTTAGTAATACTCTAAACTTTCTTTTAGGTTTTAAAATTTAAATTTGATTTCTATTTTAATTCTTTGTTCTATTAAAAATTTGAGATTTATGTTATTATGACACAAGAGTAAAGAAAGATCCAAGAGATAAGGATTTATGATATAGCAAAGAGAAATCATGTATCTCAAATTCTAAACTAAGATGAGAACTAATGTCAAAGTGGAATATCAAATTTAAGTCTAATGATATTCCAAAAAACTTCTAGTTTCATTTCTACATAGAATTGAAATAAAACTAGACTCCATTAAATTTATAGTTCTACCGAAAAAGAATAATCAATTAAACCCACATAATTATTTTCAAATCATATAGTTTGGCTTAATGAATCAAGCTAAGGAAGACAAATATTTTATTTAGGAGACATGGCTTGCAAATTGACCACTAGAATCAAGTTGCTTGATTGTGTCTGGTGTGCAATGCTTTTAGCTAACATAATAACTCACAATTTCTATTGTTTTTTCTTAAGAAAAAAAATTTACGTGATTGAATTTTAAAGTGTAACTAAGGCAAACTTTTGATACAACAATCTCTGAGAAGTGCCTCACATCCTTATATATCGGGTTAACCTTGAATACATAATGGCAGAAGAGCATGAAAATAAGGCAGATAAGCAATATGAATGCAAATGATTAATTTCTCTAGGCTTTTGAATTAATTTTATTTTTATTTGCATTCATTTAGTTTAAGATGCTTATTTAGGTAGATAATTTGTTCATAGGAGCTTCATAGATATGAACTTTCTTTTATATATAAAATTTGTGTTTTGTTGTATCTTTCTCATAAAGTCTGAGTAGTTTCCTTTATTTTTCTCCCTACTCTGAGATATTGTGAAATGATGAGAAAATATGGATGTGTCAATATTAAAATATAAAATAAATTGTGATCATTTTTCAACTCCGAACTTAATTTACTTTTCGATCTGACCAATTGAATTGTTAAAATGTGTTGTGAAATATATGATCCGAGAAATGGAGTATGAGTTCCACAATAGAGTGAGGATCACATTTGATTCCATAAAGGACAATTTTGTTCGTGGAATTAAGTGCAAATAAATAGGAAAATATACTTTGTTGGGTGTAGAATTGGAGAATCTTTAGGGTGACAGACTAAAATCACCAATTCGGTCTTAGTGTTTAAAAACTAAAGCTAGAGTTAGACTTCAGGTGAAGGGAAGTGGAAGCTCTAAAGTGGGAGTCAGTATCCTCCTAGCTATCTTTATATTGTTTTTATGAATATGGGTCATCACAAAAATAGAATTTTGAATCATATAAAATTTTTTTAAATTGTTGATTCTTAATATATGACGGTAGAATATCACTTACGATATAATTTACTATATCGGCATACCACAGTGTAACTATTTCATCAATACAATATAATTGTTCATCAGGGAAATTTTCTAAAATTTCATTTGCAAAATTAATTAATATTTTTTTTCTAGTTTAGACAAATGATCAGTTATTTGATTTTCATTTCCTTTTCTATCAACTTCAGAAAAATTGAACTCTTGAACTAGAAGTATCCATCTAATTAACATTGGTTTAAGATCCTTCTTTTGCATTAAGTATTTAATAGCAGAATTATCTGTATGCACTATACATTTAATTCCAATTAAGTAATGTCTAAATTTATCAAAGACATAGACAATAGCTAATAACTCTCTTTCAGTAATAGTGCAGTTAATTTGAGCATGATTTAGAGTTTTACTAGCATAATATATTATTTTAAAAACTTTGTTGTGCACTTGTCCTAACACAGCTCCAATAGCATAATCACTAGTATCGCACATTTTCAAATGGTTTTTCCCAATCAAGTGGGACTATTATAGGTGCAGTGATTAATTTTTCTTTCAATAATTTAAATGTTTTTATGCACTCCTTATTAAATTCAAATTTTGTATATTTTCTAAAAGTTAGCATAATGACTTAGTTATTTTTGAAAATTTTTTTATATAATGTCTGTAGAAACTATCATGTCCTAGAAAACTTCTTACCCCTCTGACCGTAGTCAGTGGTGGTTATTTTTCAATAACTTAAATTTTTACAGATCTACTTCTATGACATTTTCAGAAATTTGATGCCTAAGTACAATTCCTCTTGTAAACATAAATTAACATTTTTCCCAATTTAGTACTAGGTTAATTTTTTCACACAATTTCAGAACTTTTTCTAAATTATTTAAGAATATTTCAAATGAAGTCCCAAACACAGAGAAATCATCCATAAATACTTTCATTCCATGCTCAATCAAATTACTAAATGTTGACATCATACATCTTTGAAATTTTGCAGGTGCATTGCATAATCCAAAAGGCATTCAACGAAAAGCAAATGTTCCATAAGGGCTTGTAAATGTTGTCTTGTCTTGATCCTCAGGTGCAATTGGAATTTAATGATAATTGGTATATTCATCTAAAAAATAATAATATTTATTTCCAGACAATCTATCCAACATCTGATCTAGAAAGGATAAAGGAAAGTGATCTTTCCTGGTGGTCAAGTTTAATTTTCTATCGTCTATACAAATTTGCCAACCAGTAACTTGTCTTATTTGAATTAATTTATTTTTCTCATTTACTTCAACGGTCGCTCCTTCTTTCTTTGGAACACAATGAATTGGGCTCATCCAAGCACTGTTCGAAGTAGGATATATAATTTCAGCATCTAACTATTTTAAAATTTCTTTTTTAACAACTCCTTTCATTATTGGGTTTAATCTCCTCTGAGGATCAGCTTTAGGTTCATATTGTTCATCTAATAAAATTCGGTGCATACAAATTGAAGGACTAATTCCTTTAATATCTGCTAAAGTCCATCAAAAAGCCTTTTTATATTTTCTTAACATTTCTATTAATTTTTGTTCTTGAATTTCAGTTAATTCAGAAGATACAATTACAGGTAATGTTGATGAATCACCTAAAAATGTATATTTTAAATGAGTAGGTAATACTTTCAGTTCAAGTTCAGGTGGTTTAATACTAGAAGGAATAAGATTTTTATCATCATTTTCCAACAAATCTAAAGTTTCAAATTTCTCCTGAATATAATCTAAATTTTCTTCTTTTATTTCATCCTCATTTTGTATTTGATATCTCATATTCAACATTACCTCTCCCATCATTAACATCTTTTCCTTAACTTGTGGGTTAAAGTTAGAGTTAAATCCAGGAGGATAATAAGTTTGATAATTAGGATTTCCTTGGTTATTTAAATTTTCTGAGAGGTTCATTGAATTGTTATAATTATTCTAACTAAAATTAGGGTGATTTTCCATCCATGATTATAATAGTTAGAATAAAGATTATTATTTCGATTATTAATAGCATTCAAAGTTTCATAAGATGATTGAGTATCAATTATCTGCTCTAGTGAATTTTCATCTAATACTGGAGTTAATTGAGCATAGTTCACTCCAATTTGATCAATTTTTCGATATAACAATAATTTGAGATGCTAAAATAGACGTTGCATCAGATTCATGAATACTAGCAATTTTCTTAGGATTTACCCGTTCAGAGGGCAATTGAAAATTATTAGTAGTCATTTCTTCTATTAAAGAGTATGTTTTCATCAAAAGGTTTTGACATTAAAGATCCACCTGCAACAGCATCTATAATAGATCTAAGTGATCCTACTAATCCATTGTAAGAAGTTTGAATTATTAAGCAATCTGGTAGAGCATGGTGTGGACATTTTCTAAGGAAATCCTTAAATCTTTCATAGGCTTCATATATCGATTCCCCTTTAAACTGACAAAAAGATGTAATATTGTTTCTAAGCTTAGCGGTTTTCGAGTGTGGAAAATATTTAGCCAAGAGTTTTTGTGATAGTTCTCCCCAAGTTTTGATAGATCCAGGTGCTAATGAGTTTAACCAAGCTTTGGCTTTATCCTTTAACAAAAAAGGAAAAAGTCTAAGTCTAACAACATCATTAAACACTCCGTCATATTTGAAAGTAGCAAAAATCTCAAGGAAACTAGCAAGATGTAGGTTAGGATCTTCAGTAGGAGTTTCTCCAAACTGATTATTTTGTACAATTTCGATAATAGCAGGTTTAAGCTCAAATGAATTAGCAACAACATCAGGATTTTGAATAGTGAAGTGAAGTTCATCTGCTGTCGGATTAATATAATCTTTTAAAGGTCTTTGTCGATTTTCATTTATTTGATTATCTAAGTTATTTGTCATTTTGTTCAAAATTTTAATTTCTTTTTGTTGTCTTTGAATTTTTCTAATAATACGTTTTAATTCTGAATCGTAAGGTACTAAGCCTTTAGATCCAATATTTCGCATAAATAAATATAATAAGCAAAGAGAAATTTCTTAAAAATACTCTTAAATATATAGTTATATATTTTTTTCGGATTTTGGATTTTTTTTTTGATATTTTGTATATATTTTTTTATCTCTAAATTTCCTAATTTACAAAATCTATTTAATTTACTGTTCTCTTCCCTGACAATGGTGTCAAAAACTTGATCCCGGTTGAATATAGTTGTGTAAAATTTATAAAGTTAACTTCGCTTTACATTGGTGCCAAAAACTTGATATTGTATTTTAGTAATAATAATGTTAAGCTCCTAAGATTGGGATTCTACGCAAGTATACGCATTGTTATCAAGTAATATAAGACTTTCTGTTTAAGCCCCAAATATCGATCTCACGAAGAAGGTTTAAATTTGAAATGATAAATTAACCAGGAAATTTACGGAAATCAAACGAAATTACTGTCACCAATTTTGAATGTTTAAGATACTATCAAAGCTAAATTATTTACTACTAGCAGAATTTAANGCAGCTCTATTTGACGTCGCCAGCCACGTAGCTGCCTCATCAGCCTGTCTTTTCATTCCATCCACTCTTCCGACATGATCTCATTGGTCCACTTAATACAAGCGCGATCGGATGACATCTATTCGTCATCTCCAAGTAACTTAACCTGCAATTTGTCCACACTAAAACCCTAAGAACTGTAGTTAGACTCAACTAAATCGAGTGAGGTTTGTTCCTACACCTTCATCTACTCAAAAACATCATTCTTTAGTGGCCAATCTTTAGAACACTGCACGGACTTTAGTAGTAGGAGTGGGCTTCTCCCTCTCCTCACTAACCATGCAATGATGGTAAGGTAGCAACAATCTTTTGAATTCTTTCATATGCATTAGTATTCATGAACGGGTTAAACCTTCTCCCTCGCAGGAGTGAAGAGGCCTCCTATAATCTAAGTTCCTCCTCGTGAAGAAACTCATCAACAGGTATTTTTTTGAGAATTTGTCCTTTAACGGCCTTCCGAGCCCTTCGACTATGATTTCTTATTTGAGATTGAGTTAACGGTGCAGATTTCAAACTTGATCCAATTTCAAATACCGATGGTGAGATGGTAAATTCTCCAGTTGTATCTTCCACAATCATAACCTCTTTTCCTTTAGCAGAAAAGGGGACAACAAAATTAGCAGCTGTTGGGGCAGTAGTTTTCACCTTCTTGTAGGAAGGGAAACTATGGGGACAATTCAGGTTAAATTCAACGGAAGGCTCCTGTACTACTGGAGTAGCAACCTTCATTATAATGAATGGGGATTTTCTGAGAACCACTTCAAGTTTATTGAATCTAGCTCTAATCTTAATGGTGGGAGTGAAATTACGAGCTTGTGGCTAGTTGGCAAGTTGCAGGAGAAAGTGAGCATTGGGAACGCCTTTATAACATCTTCAAAAAGAAAGCTTTGGGGTTGGTTATCTCACCAACACGTTGCTATTCTAGTGCGAACACTAAGAATTAAGAAAGTCCAATCTATAAACCAACAGTATTTATTTAAATTTTAGTTTATGATGATTTTAAAATTTAGTAAAAGCAGTTTGGAAGTAGAAGGATTTAATTAATTAAAAAAGGTTAAAGAGCAAGCGCAAAGTGACACAATTTGATTTAATTTGCAAAGTAGCAAACCAAACTTGAAAAGGAAAGTGAATTTTAAGATCCAGTGCAGGACCAACTTTACAACGCACAATGCTCAGATGAAACAAGTCCAACAACACACCTATTGGGCGTCCGACCCCACACGAAAGATAGAAGTCCTAATGTACTCCTGAACCTCCCTGCTCAAAGGTGATTGAACAGATGATCTTGAAGTCCGAAAGAGTTAACCGTACTTACCCAAGAAAAAAATGGGTGAAGCATGTCAACAGATGAATGGTTTGATTTATAAGGGACGTGCACTCATTACTAACGTTTGAAGACAAGATTTACTGATTTAAATGGAGAGAGAAAATAGTCCCTAGAGGAGTTGCTAGAAGCTGTCGATTACCAAATTGGAATTTGTCGGCTTCCGGAATGGACATCTGGACGCCGAGTTTAATTTAATTTATATATATAATTTAATAAAAATTAGTATTTTAAATTTTAAAAATATAAGACCAGACCGATCTCGTATCTTTCATAGTTTAAATAAACGAGCCTGTTACTACATGCAATTCTTTTATCCCAAAGGGTAGACACACTACTTACTAGTAAGGGCTCGATTAAATAAACTAAAGAATTTGTGACATTTGTTTAAGTCTGCGAAAAATCATTTTTTTTATGTTGACCGACAAGTTCCTCTATTTAATAAGAATAATTAAATAAGTTTTATATTAAGTTGGGTTCTTAAAAGTTTCCTATAAAGGCAAGCATTTATAGTTAATTACATCTTAGATAACTGAAGTCACTTAAAAAACTCTTGTTAAAAATCAGAATATATTGTCTTTAAGAATTCCAAAGGGTTGGACTTTTCAAAACATCAAATAAAGAAGTGCGAAATGGGAATGGCTCAAATTTGGAAATTTTTTTTTTGAATTAAAAGGAGGAAGAACTAGGGGATGTCGTGAATCCTGAGGAGAACCTCAAGGACTTTCCAAGCTATCTTAAGGTTTGGCTTCAACTTCATGAAGAAATTATGTGTGTCATCCTGCCAAATTTATTAATTATGGCTTATATTTCTGTGAGATGATCACACAAATAGCTTGAAATATGTGAGGATTTAGGTTGTGACAAACGACAACCTCAGATTCCTAAAATAAGTTAGGGCATAAGTTTTATAGCAAAGCCATACAAAGGCCTAAAAAAAGTTGAAGATTTATGTCGCACTAGGCCGACAACCTCCAAATCCTATGGCTTGTTGTTTAATTTTAAGGAAGGATGTGCTATTTTAGATCCTCAAGTTATTCTAGATTGTTGTTGCAGAAGGCTGCCCACAAAGCTAACTTCAAGTTCCTTGGTGAAATGATGGTCCTAAAGTCTAAGGTTTATAGGTTTAAATGCAGGTTGAAGTTTAATCATGGGCGGAGTTAAATTTAATTAGAGCAACACCGGTTAGGATCCTGCGGTTCCCTCATTCCGGCATCACTATTTTCATTGGATTCACTTAACATAAATGTATTTACTAAACTCAACTTAATGAGTTCCATACTTTCATTTAGACAGTGGGAAGTCTCATTAGCAACTATAGGTTACCTTCTCTGAGGGATTCGCGATCATCAGATAGAGATGTTTTAAATTTAGTTGCAATTTTTATTTTTGTTGTTTTGTTTGTGATTAAATTTTGAGTTGCCTTATATTTTTGACTATTGTGGCGGTGAATTTTATGTTGATTTGATTTATTAATTTTAGTTTTAGTTTCAATTTTCCGACTATCCTAAAAGTTTCAGTTTTGACATGCAAGGTGACCTTATTGTTTAACATGCAAGTCTACATGCAGGAAACAAGAGATACAGAAAGATAAATAAAAGAAAATTGTTGTCCAATAACTTAAAAGCGTACCTATTGATTCTTTCCATTCCTCCACCAGAAATGTTAGCTTTTGCAACATGTATATAATTTTGAAATAAATTTAAATTGCAAAAGTAGATGATAGTGTATTTAACAAACCTCAAAATTATGACTTATTGAGTCTCAAAAGATCTTAATGGATGGTTTTAGCACAAAATACAACAAGTTCAATTTTTCTTTCAAAATTTTCAAGAGATTTCAAAGTGTTTGGGGCATGACCCTGAACTGCTTTAAAAACTTCTTGAAACATTTGAGTTAATTTTGAACTTATCATATTGTTCTATTAATCATCTCAGTTCAAATTAAAATTACCATACTACTAGGTGAATCTTGACATTTTAATCATCCCAAGGACAGGGCACTCGATTATATAGTTGATATTTTACTTAAAAGTTATATGGGTGAATGCCCCTAAGGCATGTTTAGGTTTTTAAATATTTTGTATCCGCCACTAAGGTTAGGGTTGTAGTACTTAGAAGTGTTTATCATCAATCATGTTCTCTTTCTAAATCCCATTAAATGAATTTAAATATCAAGTCTAGATCACTACTAAGCCCTTAGCAATCCTAATGGGGAAAAGATTAGCAAATGTTAGAACTAAAATTTTGGTGATATGGATTTTGATTAAAAGATCATACCATCACTAACTATGGACTTAAAATAAGTTACATATAATCTCCCTAACTTAAGCACATCACTTGAGAATCATCTAATTTTTTATTAACTTTCAAGTCTTGATAATTTAACAAATTTCAATTTCATTCTTATCATCGAATGTTGACAGGACAATTTCTACCTTTTACCCATTATGTTTCAATCATCCAAACATATTCATTAGGATCAAAATTACCCATTATTCTCTTTGTTTAATCCTAAATTTTGATTAAGGCATCAAAATCTAAAATTATCACTTTGCCCTTAGGGTTCTTCACCCTTAACTTATTAAGCATAATTCAAGTGACTTTAAAGATTTTTGAGTACTCTCTCGATGGGGCAATTAAAAGATCAGAGGAGAGAATGTGTTTTTTAAAAATTTTTATTTAACTTAAATAATTATTTAAACCTAGAAAAATAGGATTTTTAATATTGAATTATTTAATCAAACAAAGTAAAATTTTTGTTCATGGGAAAAATTATTAGAGGTTCCCCGGGTCAGAGAAAACACTTAGGCAAAATACCATTATTTTCCAAGTCAAATTTTATTTATTATTTAATTATTTATTAATTTTAAAAGAATATTTTTAATTATTCAAAAAATATAATTTAATTACAAAAAGTTATTTTTATATTTTTATTAAACCTCTCTAAGCTCAAAAAACCCAGAGAAACATTTTTTTATATTTTTATGACTTTTAATTTACTTATTATAATTATTTTTAATGAGAAAATAAAAAAAATACATTTCAGTCCTTTAAAAAATTTATTTTTATCTTAGAAAAATTAGGAAAGATATTTGAATGACTCATAAGTGATCAGGAAGTAATTAGGTACATTTTGAAATATTTTTCTATTTTTAGAAATTTCAACTATTTCTAATTATTTTTAATATAAAATGTAGCTCAAAAATCAAGTATTTTATCAAAAATAAATTTTATTTTTCTTAAGTGCTCCTAATCACAAAAAACTCAAAAACCCACTCTTCATAATTTTTCTAAGTGTATTTAATTTAATATATTAATTTTGTACAAAAATACAATGTTCCTTAAAAGTCAACTTTAGTGCTTAAACTTAATAATTTTTTTTTTAAATTTTCACTGTGGGTTAAGATGATTTTTATGCACTGTGTGGGATTATTTTTGTTAATTTTTTTTATCAATATTTAATTTACCTAAATTAATACAAGATATACACACTTATTTAAACACAAAAAAATGTACAAAATTATTCAAACCATCATAATATTTTTTTCTAAGCTTCTCTGACCACAAAAAACCTACTAAAATTTATCCCATAATTTATGTAACTTAGTTTGAAAATTGGAACTAGAAGTCCAGAGATATCCGCTGACCTTGGAAAAATCAGAGGACATAGCCTCTATCTTAAGGAATAAAACCTAAAAATTTCAAGCTATTGTGAACAAAGCTTAGCCATAATGATTTGAAATACCATAGAGAGTATTTAATTAATTCAAAATCAAAGAGTCAACAAATAATTTTTAATTTTAGTCTGTGTTATTCTTCTCTATTTACTGAGTAAGTGGATATTTTTAATTTATTTTTATAACTTTTTTATGAAAAGATATGGATTTTTAAAGTTCTTGTATTTAAATAATTCAGAAAAAGGTCTATTTTTCTATTTAAACCCAGCAACACTGACTGGATCCTCGTACGCTTTGAAGTCTCCATGCGACAATATAATATTTGACGCTGCTAGCCACGTAGCTGCCTCTTCACCCTGCCTTTCATTCCAATAACTCATCTAATGCGATCTCATCCATCCATCCAATACACGCGCAATAGGACAACATTCATTCATCTTCCCCAACTGACCTAAACTGTAAACCGTCCACACTAAAACCCTCAGATTTTGAGCTAGATCAAGCAACTCTCTTTGAGCTTATTCCTACAACCTCATCTTCTCAAGACAAACACATCTAAATGGTTTATACGGTATGAAATATAGCAAATATGTTTGAAGAATAAATTTAAGCTCGATTTAGGGTTGAGGCTCGATTTAGGGTTGAGGCTCGACACTTTTTTTTTAGTTGGGAGGACTCAATTAGACTGTTGTAGCAGCTTTGAATGAGTCCAACAAACCTCTAGATGAAGTCTTAGGCTGTGGTGAATTTTCTAGATACTATTTCAACAAAGGCAGATTTTAGGTGTTGGTATGGGGCTACGCAAAAGGCTCTCTGTGAAAGGGCTTTTATGGGGAATCAAATCATCTCACTCAGGGAATGGGGTGTGCATAGATAATTGGAGTTTAGTTCACTGTGGAGCAGTGGAGAAATCTGTCCTAGTTTTGGGGCAAATTTCAGTGAAGAAATTAACTATGTGGAGTGACTGTCAGTAGTTGAGAGTAAGGGCATTAAACTTAGGAAAGTTTGGAGAAGCTCTGATGAGATCTTGACAGAGTTTGCCCAAAGTTTGAAGCACTCTATCCTTTAGCCATGGAGAGCTCCATGTATAGCCATGGCTTCCTGGTCGAGCTCAGGGTTTGGAATTGGGTGTTAAAGCTTGCTGAGGTGGAGGGAAAAAAGGCTCTAATGGCCAATGGGACTTAGCCAACCCTAAGAGGTTTACTTTTGGGTTTTGGCCATTTGGGGCTCCCTTAGATTGATTGTTTCTGGTGGCTGAGTGGTGGCTGGCTATAGTTCAGTCATTTCTTGGCTCAGGGAGGCCAGAGGGTGCTTAATGATGGTTAAACACTAATGGTAAGGCTCAATGGCAAAGATATTTGAGTTTAGGCAAAGAATGGGGTGAAATCCTCTAGATCAAGGGACCATATGTCGATAAACCATGTAGGGTGGGCTTGGTGAGTCTAGCATAGTCACTAAGGCCCAGAAGTTGGTTGTATAGGCCTTGGTTTGATCAATTTGGCATGGCTTAATCAATTTTGGTGCATCAGTTCAATTTAGGTCAAATTGGCTTGAAGTTGGGTTTGGCTTGGACTAACCATAACATTGGACTCAATTGATTAATCAAGATGATATAAATGATGGTCAAAAACGATTTGGAAAAGATTTAGAGTGATTTTGAATTGATTTTGAGGGTCAATTTGAAAGATTTTGGTTATTTGGTCAATTTTGGGGGTGTTGGGTTAGACTTAGGTTAGAGTTGGGCTAGATTTTTCCTAGACCCAATTGATGGTTGAAATTGCTCCTAAAGATTGTCATGAAGAGTTTTAGATAGAAATCCAATGGAAATTTTGGTGCTATGGGGTTCAAATTGGTTGAGTTTGGGGGCGTAGCCAAATTGGAGCAAAATTAGGGGTGTTGGTCCAAGTTTACCTTAAGTAAAATTGGGGCTTAACCAAGGCCATTTGAAGGCTCAATTGAATATGGGGGAGTGTTTTGAAGAGTTTATGATTCAAAATTGGGGAAATTCGATAGGTTTGGGGTTTAATTGAGTGAGATTTTGGTTTTGGGTCAAATTGGGGCTTTATGGTTTGGGTTAAAATTGAACTCAAATGTGGGTCAAATGGGCTTGGATTTGGTTTAAATCAAGTTTGTACATAATTAATTTGAGTTGAGAGTTGGGATTGGGAAAAATTGCGATCAAATTGGTGAACTTTGGGGGTTAATTGGGGTAATTGGGCCTCTTAAGGCAACTTGGGGCTTTAGGTCAAAATAGGTCAAATTGGTCAAATTGCGCTCAGAGGAGTGGTTCAAATTGATTCTGGGAACATTTGAAGTGATTTGGAAGGCTTTAAGATAATTTGAGTCATCAAGGGTCTTTTGGTAATTTTGGAAAAATGAGGGTTATTTTGTTATTTTAGGATTTCAAGGGCAATTTGGTAAATTGGGCAGATTTGGGGACAAAAGGCTAAGTTTGGTATTTTGGTAAAATTGGGGTATCAATCACCCCACATGAGTCATGGACCAATAAAATTCCCTACTTTGGGTCCTTCAAGTACTGGTCCTAGCTAAACCCTAGCCTAGAGCTAAGTGTTTAGGGGACCATCTACTTGAGTCTCCTAAAAGGGCTAAGGGATCAAAATCAGGTAGGCTTGGGCTTAAGGTACTAAGTGGAAGTGTAATGTGACCAAAGGGCTAACCCTAAGGACAGGTAATCATATGGGGAGTCACCTTGAGCTCCCCCACATTGACCCTACCTACTATGTGCTATAGGTTAGGACCAATA
>JXCR01147263.1:0-33100 GCA_002079205.1 Phalaenopsis hybrid cultivar
TAGCCGATGTGGGACTATTTGTCCGTGACACGCTGCTCCGGTGAGACGCCATCCCAAGGAAACCCGCCGCTCCGCGATCTTCTCATTCGTCTTTGACGACGAAGCCGCGATCCCGCTCTGCCGCTTCCCTTCGATCGCCACAGCCCGATCCGTCGTTTCCGCCGCAAGCCACGATACCGTCTCAAGCCGAAGCCGCGATCTCGCGTCTCCCTCTCCCGCCAATATCTAAATCTACGACCGATACTCTTCCAAGGATTTGGAATTTTTTTGATATCTTGCCTTCTTTGATTACTGGTTATTTCGATCAACGATTAAAATGTCTTCTCAAATCTTGCCGGTGAATTTGAGCTCAGAATGTTCTTAAAACGGAAGTAGTGCCGAAAGATCTTGGTCAATGATAATAAAAAAATTTTCAGATTGTTTTCTAAATCTTAAGATCTATTAAGGCTCATATGGTGAAATTTACGATCCTTAAGCACAACTAAAGAAACATGAGAATACTTGAAGCGCATTTACAATTAAGATATTCTGCGAAATACTTTTAATTGGAATTTGACATGAGTAATTATAGTCGGGGTAATCTTTCAATTGAACAATATTATTTTAACTTTCTAAATTTATAGAGCGAATATACTGACATTATCTATGTTAAGGTGTTAAAGGAGAACTTAGCTAGTCATCAGGCTATTAATGAAGAAAGTAGTCGTGATCAGTTTTTAATGAAGCTCCGACCTGAATTTGAAACTGCTCGGACTGGACTGCTGAACAGAGATCTGATTCCTTATTTGGATATCTGTTTTGGTGAATTACTGTACGAAGAACAAAGGTTGGCGACACAAGTTGTTATTAGTACAACAAGTGAATCATCAGAAATAATTAATATGGCATATGCTGCTCAGACCAAAGGCATGGGACCAGTACAATGCTACAACTGCAAGAAATTTGGTTATATTGCACGTAATTGTAAAAATAAGTGTTGTAATTATTGCAAGCAAAAGGGACATATTTTTACGGAGTGCCTTACAGACCCGAGAACTGCAAACAACAAGCGTTTCATGCCACGGTATCCGACACTCACAATCCTGGCTCGACATCCACAGTTGCTGGCAATAATCAATCAGTTGTCACACCAGATATGGTTCAACAGATGATTCTCTCTGTCTTTTCTGCTCTCGGCCTTCAAGGGAAAGGTAAAACTATTGCTTCCGTTCATTCTACTTGGTTTGTTGATTCATAAATCATATGACTAACACAACTGATTTATTGCATAACCAACGACCATACACTAGTGCTCAACATATTCAGGTTGCTAATGAAAATAATATTTCAATTACGACAGTTGGTTATATTAACTCCTCCTTCAGACATGTCTTGATTTCTCCTAAATTATCTGCTAACTTACTCTCTGTTGGTCAAATTGTGGATAATAACTATGACGCACATTTTTCTCGTGATGGTTGTATTGTGCAGGATCATGTGTCTGGGAAGGTGATAGCAAAGGAGCCTAAAATTGGCAGGTTGTTTCCATTACAATTTACGGTTCCTTCGAATATGTCATTAGCTTCTTCAGTTGTTGAGAATAAAGCGAGCATCTGGCATAAAAGATTAAGTCATCCAAATGATATGTTGTTAAAACATTTACTTAAAAGTAGTGTTTTTCGTTCTACAGATAAGAATTTAGTAGTTGATTGCTCTGTTTGTAAACTTGGAAAAAATAAGACATTATCTTTTCCTATTTCAGATAATCGTGTTAATTATTTATAGTGATGTTTGGAGAGTTATACCAGTTATTTCACATGCTCAATATAAATATTTTATGGCATTTATTGATGATTACAGTCGATTTACTTGGATCTATTTTTTGCGTTTCAAAGCAAAAGTATTTACTGTATTTCAAACTTTTTTAAAATATGTTGAAACACAGTTCTTCGCTTGCATAAAAACCTTACGATATGATAATGACGGTGAATATATGTCTCATGAGTTTCAAGCATTTCTCTATATAAAAATATTATTTCACAGTGTTCATGTCCCTATACACCGCAACAAAATGGAGTTGCTGAATGAAAAAATTTGCATCTATTGGATATTGTGCGTGCATTATTGATAGATCTTCTGTTCTTGCTAAATTTTGTACTGAAGCATTATCTACTGCAGTTTATCTCATTAATCGTTTACCATCTCAATAATTGAAGTATGATTATCCATACTATTGATTTTTTGGTAAACATCATATTTATCATATGTTACATATTTTCAGATGTGTTTGCTTTGTTCATCTGCTTGCTCATGAACGCCATAAGTTGGCAGCTCAGTCAGTACGATGTGTCTTTAAGGGGTACAGTCCTAATCATAAAGATTTTGTGTGTTATGATTCGATTAATAGTCGCTGACATATTTCTCAGAATGTGATTTTCTTTGAACATGAATATTACTTTCAGCATCATGTGTCGACACCAGATACAATTATACTTCTACAATTTGATAATTCTTTTGTGGATAAAAGATTCAAGCTTGATATCATCTACACACGACGTCTGCCTCATTCACCTTCAATCCTCCCCGATCCTAATCAAAAAATTGCTCCAATAAGTCTTCGACGATCAACTCGGCGTATCCGTCCTCCAGATAGATATGAGTATTCTGCNTAGCTCTCTTTTGATTATTGATTGCCTATATTAATGATTTTTATTTGACGTATGAATCAAGGAATAATTTAGGAAAGTCTCCGTTATGTAGCATGAAGTTTAAATATACCTTGCTCTACTTTAATTTTTCAAGCCTTTTTGTCATAGTTTTGAACAAATAGGCTGAATGTTTTTTCCTTTGCTTTCATTCCAATAAATAATAGTCTGTACAATCTATTTTAGGTACATAATATTCTGTACAAACCATTAAAGGTAACTTAATTAATACATATTCCTAATCTAAATATTCCGCTAAAAGGAATGAATCCATGCAAATATAATATTCCTTCTTTGCACTATTGCGAAGAAGAAAACTTTTTATTCTGCCTGATTTCATTTACTCCTGACTGATCAAGAAGCATCAATTTGCCGACAAGAACTGATGACGAGGAAGAGCCTTAGTAAATATATCAGCCGTTTGAAGAATAGAAGTGATATTAGAAAGAGAGATAACACCATTCTCATAAGCTTCTCGAATGAAATGACAGCCTACTTCAATGTGTTTTGTGCACTCATGAAAGACGAGATTAGCAGCAATTTGGATAGCGCTCGTATTATCTGCATGAAGAGAAGTTGACTCAATCTGAGGAAAATCAAGCTCAGCCAGCACACCCTGAAGCCAAATGATCTCGGAACAAGCAGATGACGTAACGCGATATTCTGATTCAGTAAATGACTTAGATACTCGATCTTGTTTCTTGCTCTTCCAAAAGATTAAAGAGTTGTCGAGAAACGTGCACCGTTTGTAATAGATCGGTGTGTATCAGAACAACCAGCCCAATCGACATCACTATAGGATGTTAGGGTGATAGGAGACTTCGCAGAAAAGAACAAACCATGATGAGAAGTACCTTCAAATACCGAGCAATACGTCAAACTGCAGCTAAATGAAGATGTGTAGTGATTTTCATAAATTGACTAACGTGTTGTACAACAAATAAAATATTAGGACGTGTAATAGTCAAATAATTGCGACTCCCAACAAGTTGTCGATATAGATATGATTCAGATAGAAATTCACCATCATTTTGATGATATTTGACATTTACTTTCAAAGGAGTATCAGCAGAGCGACCATCTTGAAGATCAGCCAAAGCAATGAGTCCCTTCGTATAGTTGCGCTGATGAAGAAAAATACCAGCAGGAGAAGAGTGAATCTCAAATCCTAAGAAATAAGTTAATGATCCCAAATCTTTCATATGAAAAGACCCTGAAGATGCTTCTGTAGCTGAGACATCAATTGATTGTCAGATCCTGTGATGATAATATCATATATATAAACTAATAACAAAACAATTCTCTTGTCAGTTTTGCAAAAGGAATAACGATGAATCATGCTGACTTTGAAGAAAAGAGAAGCTAAGAAGGGTATTGCGAAACTTTTCAAATCATGCCCGTGGAGCCTATTTCAGACCGTATAGGGACCATTTGAGCTTACAAACATCATGTGAAGGTGTAGAAAAGAAGCCTGAAGGAGGAGTCATATAGACATCTTCTTTGAGATCCCCATGTAAGAATGCATTTTTAACATTCATCTGCGTTAAGAACCAACTTTTAGATGTTACAATAGATAACACCAGTCGGACAGTTGTCATCTTTGCCACTGGTGCAAATGTTTCTTCATATTCAATCTTGTATTCCAGTTGATTGCCAAGAGCTACCAATCTTTTCTTATATCTGTCAAGAGAGCCATCAGATCGGACTTTAAGAGAGTAAACCCATTTACAACCAATGGGTTTTACATCTGTAGGACATGAAACAATATCCCACGTGTGATTGTCTTGAAGTGCCTGAAGTTTCTCTTGCATGGCTTTGACCCAACAAGTCTGTTTAGCAGTCTGAAAGTAAGAGGCAGAAATAGTTGTATTAGTTAAAATTGCAGAATACCCATATCTATCTGGAGGACGGATACGCCGAGTTGATCGTCGAAGACTTATTGGAGCAATTTTTGGATCAGGATCAGGGAGGATTGAAGGTGAATGGGGCAGACGTCGTGTGTAGACAATGTTAAGCTTGAATCTTTTATCCACAAAAGAATTATCAAATTGTGGAAGTATGACTATATCCGGTGTCGACTCATGATGCTGAAAGTAATATTCATGTTTAAAGAAAATCTCATTTTGAGAAATATGTCAGCGGCTATTAATCGAATCATAACACACAAAACTTTTATGATTAGGAATGTACCACATAAAGGCACATCGTACTGACTGAGCTGCCAACTTATGACGTTCATGAGTAGGTAGATGAATAAAGCAAACACATATGAAAGTATGTAGCATATGATAATTATGATGTTTACCAAAAAATCAATAGTATGGATAATCATACTTCAATTGTTGAGATGATAAACGATTAATGAGATAAATTGCAGTAGATAATGCTTCAGTCCTAAATTTAGCTAGAATAGAAGATCTATCAAAAATGCGCGCACAACATCCAATAGATGCCGATTTTTTCATTCAGCAACTCATTTTGCTGCGGTGTATAGGGACATGAATGTTGTGAAATAATATTTTTTTATAGAGAAATGCTTGAAACTCATGAGACATATATTCACCGTCATTATCAGATCGTAAGATTTTTATACAAGTGAAGAACTGTGTTTCAACATATGCTAAAAATGTTTGAAATACAGTAAATACTTCTGCTTTGAAATGCAAAAATTAGATCCAAGTAAATTGACTGTAATCATCAATAAATGTCACAAAATATCTATATTGAGCATGTGAAATAACCGGTATAATTTTCCAAACATCACTATGAATAATTAACACGATTATCTGAAATAGAAAAATGTAATGTCTTACTTTTTCCAAGGTTACAAACAAAACAATCAACTACTAAATTCTTATCTGTAGAATGAAAAACACTATTTTTAAGTAAATGTTTTAACAACATATCATTTGGATGACTTAATCTTTTGTGCTAGATGCTCGCCTTATTCTCAACAACTGAAGAAGCTAATGACATATTCAGAGGAACCGTAAATTGTAATGGAAACAACCTGCTCATTTTAGGCCCCTTCGCTATCACATTCCCCTACACATGATCCTGCATAATACAACCATCATGAGAAAAATGTACGTCACAGTTATTATCCACAATTTGACCAACAGAGAGTAAGTTAGCAGATAATTTAGGAGAAACCAAGACATGTCTGAAGGAGGAGTTAATATAACCAACTGTCGTATTTGGAATATTATTTCCATTAGCAACCTGAATATGTTGAGCACCAGTGTATGGTCGTTGCTTATGCAATAAATCAACTGTGTCAGTCATATGATTTATGAAGTTTGAATCAACAAACAAGGTAGAAGGAACGAAAGCAATAATTTTACCTTTCCCTTGAAGGTCGAGAGCAGAAAAAATAGAGAGAATCATCTGTTGAACCATATTTGGTGTGACAACTGATTGATTATTGCTAGCAACTGTGAATGCGAGCCAGAATTGTGAGTGTCGGATACCGTGACATGAAGTGCTTGTGGTTTGCAGTTCTCGGGTCGTGTAGGGCACTCCATAAGAATATGTACTTTTTGCTTGCAATAATTACAACACTTATTTTTACAATTACGTGCAATATAATCAAATTTCTTACAATTGTAGCACTGTACTGGTCCACTGCCTTTGGTCTGAGCAGCATATGTCATATTAATTATTTATGATGATCCACTTGTTGTACTAATAGCAGCTTGTGTCGCCAACATTTGTTCTTCGCGTAGTAATTCACCAAAACAGATATCCAAACAAGGAACTGGATCTCTGTTCAGCAGTCTAGCCCCGAGCAGTTTCAAATTCAGGTCGGAGCTTTATTAAAAACTGATCACGGTGACTTTCTTCATTAATAGACTGAAGACTAGCTAAGTTCTCCTTTCACACCTTAGCATAGATAATGTAAGTATATTCGCTCTATAAATTTAGTAAGTTAAAATAATATTATTTAATTGAAAGATTATCCCGACTATAATTATTCATGTCAAATTTCAATTAGAAGTATTTTGCAGAATTATCTTAATTGTAAATGTGCTTCAATTATTCTCATATTTCTTTAGTTGTGCTAAAGAATCTTAAATTGTTTACCATATGAGCTTTAATAGATCTTAAAATCCAGAAAACAATCCGAGCATTTTTCGATTATCATTGGCCAAGATCTTTCGGCTCAGTAGCAGCTGGAGAAGACCCACTACTTCCGTTTTAAGAACATTCTGAGCTCAAATTCACCGGCAAGATTTGAGAAGACATTTTAATCGTTGNAGATAAAATTTCCATCACAGCAAAAAATTCGCGTGTGCTCACATATGACCAATGCTTATTAAATCCTATCATTAATCTTGAATGTTAAAATTTAATTAACATCTTATAATTCTATGAAAACTGTTCAATTTTGATATTATAAGCCACATGAACACCGAAGTCATCCATGATAAAAAAATCAAGTTCTTTCACAATCCAAAATAACCACGTGCTTCCAACAAAAGCACGGTTTGCATAAAGTTAGATATTAAGTAATAGCATAGTCTTTGGCAATGCAATATTGATTGTTTTTATATCCAAGCTTGTGATAAAATAGATATAATTAAATAAATGGAGCTCTAGAGGTGCTTAAAAGTGTAGTAGATTGACATCAGCATCATGCCTCGAAGAATAGATGACCCTTTTTTAAAGCATAAAATGTGAGCTAGTCATCAATGTTGAAGGCTTCTTCAAGACCTTGCAGGAACAAAAGCAACTTTAGATTAATATCTTGGGTTATTGTGGCAAGATAAAGTCATCCAGATCATTATTGAAATTGAGATTAAACAGATCCAGTTCACTATCTAGTAGATCTTTGAAATGCCATAATCTCAAATCTAAGCAGAACAGATTATATTCAGTTGGATTTGGTTTGATTCTTTTTTAATTGGCAAAACCTATTTTGGGTTTCTCAGGTTCAATATGAATGGAAATGGTATGACACACTTTGGTTCGACATGATTATAATAATCTAATATGACAGAGAATTTACTAAGTGACAAATTTATGATGACCTCTTTTGTGATTGTAGGCTCAAAATGTATCATGTATAAGGTATAATAAAATATAATTCTACTCTATATGGTTTTCTCAAACAACAAATAAACAAGCTCATTTATGCAAAACATATAACTTGTTGTGTGATATGTACTTCCTGGCATAGAAATGAGACGAAAAAGAACACAAGCAAACATAGATCGTTTACGTGGTTCGATCCAACTGGATCTACGTCCACGGGAGGGAATCAATCAAATATATCATAATACAAAAGAAATAGAGAATACATAGCTTATACATAGAGACGAGCCCTCATCTTCTTTCTGTGGCCAGAGAATACATAGCTTATACATAGAGACGAACCCTCATCTTCCTTCTATGGCCTCCTTCTCAAGCGACACATTGATACAAGGCCTCAAGATGCTCTCCTCCTCTCTAACTCTATAGTTATTCTCTCCTCCTTTGTGGTAGCTTAAGATATCTTCTCCCTTGCTCTCCTAAGCCTCACACCCTCTCTATTTATAGAAGCAAGAGAGTGGTAGGTGGGAGGTAGGTGGCCGGTAGGTGAGCGGTAGGTGAGATGTGGTAGGTGGCGGTGCCACATTACAAAATTGCTCTTTTACCTTAGTTCATTAATTGAGGGTCAAAAATAACATAACTGAAATTGATTTAAAATCAAATAAGGTTGGAGCAAATTGATCAGTTAATTGCTTTTATTCAATATTTAAGGTTTTACAAGTTCTTTTTATATTTCCAGAATCAATACCACATCACATGATCATAAAGAAGATTATCATTAGTTAAAAGTTTGTGTACTCAGAAAACAACTCATTTTATATGAAGAGTATGCTGAATCAATCACACATAAGTGTAGCTTAACATTAATAAATTAAGAAAAATAATGCTGGAATACCTAAAATAATGCCTGCGACCGCATATGCCCAGTGACCCTTGGTAGACAAGTTGAGCATTTTCTGATTCCACCCACTAAAAGTTGTGAGACTTCCCATGTAGCCTGTTGTTATTCCAATCACCAGATGTTCAGATATAGCACGTACATCAGCCTTGAATACAATGCCAAACCAGCCCATAAGAAGAGAACCTAACTGCGAACAAAATGCCCTAAACTATATTAAACCAAAGATCAGGATTAAATTTAAAAAAATATAAGTGTAGTCAAATAAGGTACCATGTTGGAGGGGAGATCAAGGTATAGGGGTGTATCATCCCCTGTAAGAGCAAGAAGGTCCGGACCAAATAGCCTTTCCAGTAAATATCTTGTTAAAACCTGTAAGTTAGGATAAAGATGAAATAAGAATAAGACCACTACAGATTAAATGAGTAATTTTTGCTTATGAATAAAGATATTTGCAAAATAATTTATTAGTGGTCAACAACAATGCATTATATTTTACACTCAAGAACTTTTCCAATGTCACGTTTCTTGGTTGAACCTGTAACCTTAGCAGTACTTCCTGAAAACAAAAGGCACCCTAAAAAATAATCTCCAATAGACATTAATTCTTTCATTTCTTGCCTTTTTTTAAAGTCCTATTTCATGTTTCTTTTGTGTAGTTTAATTTTTTTTTTATGCAATTTTTTTACTACTATGACATCAAAATAACTAAAAGGATTCATGTAGCCGACCCCACATGTTGGGATTAAGGCTTTGTTGTTGTTGTTGTTGTTGTATGACATCAAAATAACTACTAAAAAGTAGTGTGCGCTCGTAGCAACATAAAAATAGAAGCCAATCTGAATTTCAGTCACAAAATGCTAACATACAATTGTCAAATTCATTCCTAATAATATACATCAAATGATAACACAGTTGAACAATTTACCCCGAGAATTCCAAAAACAGCCAAGTGGATCAAGTATGAAACATANGCCCCTGAGAGGGCCTCAGCCCTTGGTGAAGTTTACTAAGTCCAGACAGTGTCTGAATTTAGTTGTCGGTAGCACCTTGGTGAGCATATCAGCAGAATTTTCTTCAATAGGTATCTTCTCCACTATTATTGAACCCTTGGCGACGACATCCCTCACAAAATGAAGCTTTATATCTATATGCTTGGATCGTTAGATGAATGGTGTTTTGGTTGTCGCAAAACACAGTTATCACCTTCTGATGTATTCCAAGTTCCTCAGCCATGCCCTTTAGCCACATAGCTTCCTTGATTGCTTCAGTCACAACGATGTATTCGGCCTCTGTTGTTGAATTTGGCGGAACTCATTGTCGTGGCTAGGATTTCTTCCAATGAATTCTACCTGCTGCCCTTCCAAGAACTAGGCTTTTCCTCGTGAACTCCACTGCCTTCGCCAACTGAACAGAGAGCTTCGATCCCTTCTGGCAGAGATCACACCAGTTCACCGGAGAAAACTTCCTGTTCTGTGCTTGCGCCTCTTTCCCGCAGGCACTCCTCTGCATCCAGCGGAACAAATCAGAAATTCCTCCTCTGCCTCTCGCACGAGAATAACTGCCTCTCCAGAGCCGTCGCACCTCGGCAAACTGCTCAGGTCCTCCTGCTTCGTGAACTCTCGAACAGGGAACTCCCTGAACCTTTCTCTGCGCGATCTCTGCTCTTCCCTCTGGCTGAGCTGCTCGCAAGACCAAACTCCTGCTCCAAAATCCTCTGCGGGTAGCCCTGTCGCAAATTTTCGACCCTCGCTAGCGGACTATTCCTCCTCCGTCTCGTCGAACCGCACAACCTGCAGTGCGAATCCAGTCAATCAAAGCTTCCACTGCTCGCCAAATCTGTCGCGATTCGGCTGACTGCGACGCGATCCGCTTGCTCCTCTATTCGTGAATGTTGAACTCCTCTTCTTCGTTGCTGGCCGCGAACACCTTTACGCGAACACCTCTAGCCAAGAAGTATTGATCTTCCCACAGACGGCGCCAATTATTGTGTGATATGTACTTCATGACATAGAAATGAGACGAAAAAGAACACAAGCAAACACAGATCGTTTACGTGGTTCGATCCAACNCGAAATCGTGGCTTGGAGCCGCGTAGTGGCTGCGTTTACGAGCCTTGGGATGGCGTCTCACCGGTTCGAGCGCCGGAGATCGGTTTTCTTGAACTCGGACGAAGGCGGGCGAATATGCCGCAGAACTCAAACAAGAACGAGGGCTCCCGGCGGGAAGCGGACGAAGATGTATTTAGACCGATTAAAGCATACATGTCAAAGTTTTGAATAAATTGGCTGAATTTCTTTTCTTCGCTTTCCTTTCAATAAATAATAATTTGTACATAATATTCTGTATAAATTAATACATATTCCTAATTAAAATATTCCGCTAAAAGAAAAGAATCAATATAAATATAATATTCCTTCTTTGCGCAATATCTCACTTTATTGAGTTCTTTTAAAGAATGACCTTAAGCAAATATATAACAACTCAACGTGATACATTTCTTAACCGGACAAAAAGAGCTTATTCTTATACTTGTTCAAATTATGAAGGAGTACTCGACCGTTGAGATTCCTGGGAATGTGCTTAACTATATTGAATCTCAAGGAAATTGCCTAATGAGAACCAAACCATTCAGTGATCAATTTGCTTAAAGAGAATGGAGCTAGAATTTGCTATCGAGTTTGTCATACAAACACAAGTTCGAACAAAAATATATTAGAAAAAGACGAACGAGTAAGTAAGCACATTTCAATACAACAAGAAAAAATAGAATGTATGTATGCAAAAGTTAAATCTTTTATTGAATAGATAGAGAGTACATCTTTTTTTTAATATATTACTAGAATTCACCCTAAGGGTTAAGTTTATAAAAAAAAAAAAGGAAAAAACAAAGAAATCTTTGTTGGAGATGCTAAAGTTGACTTCAACATCCGTCCTTCTGTCAAATTGAGATGTTGTCCCTCCCTAATCCTCTTTTAAATCAAGAAGTCTCTCGTCCAAATTTAACTCCTAACAATGCTGAGCTTGGAGATGAAATAAACTTGTACAACAACCAAAAGATAAAGGATGATAAGTGAATTAGTTGACACATTGCCCATTCCACAATGGGACTTTACCTTCAAAAGGAGAAAATTAGCAGCACAAACTCAATGCTACCAGCCAAGAATCTACAATTAAAGTTGCTTCCTTCTTGATAATGGGCTGGCCATCAGTCGAGGCTTTGAACTTGAAGAAGATTCCACTAAAAGGAAAGCAAACCAGGCAATGACAACGTTTGCATTCCTTCCTAGCAAAACATATCGAATTCAAAGCGCAAGTTGACTTCAGCATCCATCCTTCTGTCAAATTGAGAGGTTGTCCCTCCCTGATCCTCTTTTCAATCAAGTAGTTTCTCGTCCAAATTTAACTCTTAACAATACTGAGCTTGGAGACAAAATAAACTTGTACAACAACCGTAAGGTAATGGATGATACCTGAATTAGTTGATAAATTGCCCTTTCCACAATGAGACTTACCTTCAAAAGGAGAAAATTAGCAGCACAAACTCAATGCTACCAGCCAAGAATCTACAAATAAAGTTGTTTCCTTCTTGATAATGGGTTGGCCATCAGTCGAGGCTTTGAACTTGAAGAAGATTCCACTAAAAGGAAAGCAAACAAGGCAATGGCGATTTGTGTTTTCCTTCCTAGCAAAACATATCGAATTCAAAGTGAACATAAAGTCACCGAGTTCAAAGCTGATAAGGAACTATCTTTGGAGCCAACAAAGAAAAAGTTCACCCTTTTGGATACCAACTAACAAGAAGTTTAAAAGGGGATGAAAATGAGTATGAACCATCTAGTTCGCTCTTTTCATCATCAACCTCATTAGTTGATGTTCCCATATGTTGCATCTTACTCAAGTGGAAGGTACCCTCTCCCCCCCTCTTTTANGATAAAAATGAGTATGAACCATCTAGTTCGCTCTTTTCATCATTAACCTCATTAGTTGATGTTCCCATATGTTGCATCTTACTCAAGTGGAAGGTACCCTCTCCCCCCCTCTTTTATTTATAGATAAAGAAAGAAAAGAAGCTGGTGGGAGTATTAAAGTTGGCATTTAAGGCATTCTAATAGCATGGTGGCATGTCACCCCTCATTGAAAGTTTATGCACTTACTAATGTCGATTGATTTTCTTCACAGGCTTACAATCATTCATTATGTTCTTTGTCCTTATCCCCAGGCATAATTACTATTATACCTCATACTTGGGGAACTCGACCGACTAACTTCGCTCAATAGCTACCAATGGCAACAAATTTTGGAGACGAATATGTAATGATAATGCACATGCATCAGATATATAATGACTATTCAACCACATTAAATAAATAATTTCTATTTGACCACATCAGATATATAACTTCTATTCACTAANGTACAATCATTCATTATGTTTGTGTCCTTATCCCCAAGCATAATTACTATTATACCTCATACTTGGGGAACTCGACCGACTAACTTCGCTCAATAGCTACCAATGGCAACAAATTTCGGAGACGAATATGTAATGATAATGCACATGCATCAAATATAAAATGACTATTCAACCACATTAAATAAATAATTTCTATTTGACCACATCAGATATATAACTTCTATTCACTTACATGGGATGGACTAATTCTATTTGCTTAACAACAATCGAGTATTGTAAGACCCCTCTCCCAACCCTTAAGTTTTAGAACATAGGGCAAGCCTTGAAGGCTGGACTCTCTCGTTTATAACAAGATCCGCAATGAGTAGCGTGCAAGTCACCCTTGATGAGGTATGTTGGACAATATGATTTTTATGTTATGAATGCATTATCTTCCAAAAGTTCAGTCCAACGCGTTATCTTTTCTTATATTCATGTCAATATGAATAAAATGAAAGCACAAAAGTTTTATGAACAGATTAAATGTTATTTTATTACTGAAAGACCTAAGCCAATTACATGGAATATTCATAAAAAAGAACAAAAAATAAACGTTGAGTCACTGACAACATTACTTAGGCATTGAGCAAACCCCCCTCACTCCTCTCTTCTCCTCAAAGTTGACACTTTTGAGTGCTTTCTCAAACTTTTCTATGTTTGTGCACTCTGAGGGGAAGACCTTACTTTAAACAACTGCTCCATGTAGTAGAAAACCTTGTATAAAAACATCTTCTGAAACTTGGACATTTGTGGGACACTTAATTCCAGATGACTCAAACCTCTCCAAGGGTCTTATTTTAGCCATTAACTTCTTAACTCCCCAAAGTCTTCTTTGAGCTCGACGCATCTGGTCTTCAATTTACAACATTCTCCTTCTAAAGTCTCTAACTCATTGCCTGTGTGATGTCGCCAAGTCTGTAGTGTGGGAAAAAGCAGGCTTCAACCCTTTCATTTCTTTTTAAATTTCATAGCCTCTTTTCTTCTTCTATTTAGAGAGATCCTTCATCATTCTCCTATTGGATCTCACCATGGAATAAGTAAATTGCTAGCTTGATGCCTGCACTTGAATCACAACCAATAAAAAATTACTTTTGTCCATCTCTTTTACTCTCTTCTCACAATAGTCATAATAGAAAACTAGGCCCAAGTGATAGGTGAAATGAAGCTCTTTCTTTTCCTCGCTATTACAATTGATGGATAGGTTGACCTGGGCAATTTTTTTAATCTTCACTTGGACTCAATATCGCTTCATCCTTCTTCTCGGACAATTTATGATTGGAATCACTCTTAGGAGTACAAACAATCCTACTTCTCTTGTGTGTCAGCTTGCCCTCAACAGTTGAAACTTGAGTGACTTCCTTGCCTTCCTTCTCATGAATAGATTGTTTGAGATGCATTTCTTGTGTCTCTTCATTAGGGTGGGGGGAGGGGGGGGGGGCACCTCTAGGAACACTTGAGCTCTCTGGTCGTTCTTAAGAGATTTGAAGTGAACTAGAGGCACTTCCAAAGCTGTAAAAGGGTTTGTGCTCAGTCCCTGTTGGCTAATTGGCCATCCCAATAGATCGCCTTTCTCCTATATTCATTGGAAGATGTTTTCTACATAATATTTTGGAATATCCCATCTCCCCTCTTCATTGAAGAGAAATAATTTTTTTGGTATAAGTATTAGCTTCTTTGTCCCCTACTTTCAGATGAGAACATCAGAGTGAGACAAAAATTAAATATCATGTGTATCTAAGTGATTGTGTCAGCCATTTTATTTCAATTATTGTATAGTTTATGATTAGAAAGCCAGTCCTTAATTCACTAAGTGATGTAAAAGAACAAATAATTAACTTCAAGAAACCCCCCTAAGTTCGATAGCTCACTCCTCAATCATGGTCTGAAGCATTCAATCATTTCTCCCTTGTACTGTGGCAAACAGATGAGCTAAAACAACAAAGAAAACATAATAATAAAAAATATATAATCCAATTTAAGGTAAATAAATAAAACACTTAGGAGCTAATATATTTCCTACTATGACGACGTCCAAAAACCTTGTCACGTTGAGATCCACTTCCTTTATATTTGCACAGGGAGTGATTTCTATTGTGGATGTTTTGATAATGATTTTTGCGAGGCAAACACACTCAAACCAGTTTTGATCGACCATTTCTTCTTGAAAGAGATGAAGTATAATTTCATCTTCTAGTATTTTACCTTATTATAAAGACCATAACACTTTACTCCAACACCAAAAAATTTAAAAAACTCGTACTTATAGGCCCTGATGGTTAAAAGATCTTTGAAAAGGTCAATTGATCAAAACACCTCCATTCTTCTCATGAACTTGATTAGCATTACAATCCCAACAAAGGAGTTTGGCATGATCTAGGATGAGATAACAAGTGAGAAGTACATAATGTTGATCGGTTCTTGACAGAGGCTCACTATCATAGAGGGTATCGTAAATATCTTTCTTACTCACCATTTGGAGGCAGATGAAAGGTTGAACAACAAGAACAACAACAATAAAGAAACATGAATGAACGTGATTGAATCCGATCCTCTTATTTATAAGAACTAAAGAGTCCAAACTTTGAGGGAATGAACATGTCATATAACAATAACAACAACAACAAATCTTTATCCCATTAAGTGGGGTCAACCACATGATTTTTTCTCCACCGTGTCTCATTGAGTGTCATATTTTCATTTAATTCTAATAAATTAAGACAATTCATTATACAAAATGCTCAAGTCTTTTTAGGTCTATTTAAATCTTTCTTAACATAAGTCTAATCTAAAGNTTTACTCACCATTTGGAGGCAGATGAAAGGTTCAACAACAAGAACAACAACAATAAATAAACATGAATGAACATGATTGAATCCGATCCTCTTATTTATAAGAACTAAAGAGTCCAAACTTTGAGGGAATGAACATGTCATATAACAATAACAACAACAACAAATCTTTATGCCATTAAGTGGGGTGAACCACATGATTTTTTCTCGACCGTGTCTCATTGAGTGTCATATTATCATTTAATTCTAATAAATTAAGATAATTCATTATACAAAATGCTCAAGTCTTTTTAGGTCTATTTAAATCTTTCTTAACATAAGTCTAATCTAAAGNGTAAAGGGAAGATCAGTTGCTGATAATGTTTAATTGGCTCAAGAACTCATGTTAAACTTAGATAAAGCATGTAGAGGAGGGAATTTGTTATATAAACTGGACATCATGAAAGTCTATGACAGTATTTGCTGGGAATTTATCTTAGATATTTTGAAGGCCAGACGATTTACAAGAGAATTTTGTGATCTTATATTTAGATGGCTCAAACACAATGCTCACTCTATTCTTATAAATAGTCAAGCTTGGGGTCAGTTCACTGCTACCAGAGGCCTTCAACAAGGGGATCCACTCTCTCCAACCATCTTTATACTGACATTGGATTATCTTTCCAGAATGCTTGACAGTTGCCTTCTCTCCAACTCCTATGTCAGGTATCATTATAGAACAAATATAGCTATATCTCACCTGGTTTATGCTGATGACATAATGATTTTTTAAGAGCTAATAAAAATGCAATGAAAAAAGTTTGGAGGTGTCTTATCCTTTTCCAACAACATTCAAGAATGCAATTCAATACAAGAAAATACAATGTTATTTTCAGCAAGAATACCTCCTTCACCATTAAAAATTGGATCCTGGATTACACCAATTTCTCTGAAGTCTTAACCACTTTCATATCTCTGGGTGTTCTTCTTATCAAATGAAGAGCAAAGCAAGTTCAATTTAATCAGGTATTGGGAAAGCTAGTTGATCTGTTGTCCAACTGGACCTATTCTTTTCTATCTAGTGGAGGTAGAATCACCTTACTCAAGAGTATACTCACTACTTCCCCTCCCACATCCTTCAAATGACCACAATGAAGAAAAGTACCCTACTGCAAATGGAAAGGCTATCCAACAGGTTCCTTTGGTAGGGTCATAGACAATGGTTCCACTGGGCCAATTGGCAAAAGGTTGCCAAACCAATTACTGCTGGAGGTCTGGGGTTTAAAGGTTTGAAACAATTACAACATGTGAACCTTTGCAAGATATGGATCAATTTTAGGCAGCAGGACTCTTTATGGGCCAAATTCAAGATGGGGAAATATTGTAGTTCCATCCACCCAAATCTGATCAATAAAAAGACAGGTGACTCTAAGACATGGATCAACATGTTGAAAGCAACAAGTTTGGCTGAAGACCTTTTCTTATGGAACCTTGGACAAGGCAAAATTCATTTTTGGCTGGGCCAGTGGTGCCCAAAAGAGATGTTGCAACCCATTTATATTGACATTAATCAAAACCTCAAAGTTGTTGATTGCTGGGAAGGGGATCAATGGTCCTTGAATAAACTTTTAATCTCTGTTGGAAGTCTCTTCTGCTATGAACATCTCTACTGTGCAATTTGATAAACCTAGGCAAGACAAAATCAAATGGAAAGCCAGCTCCAATCACAGCATCACAAAGTCAATCTACCTCAAACTAAATAGATGGAATGAGGTTCCATTGGGAGGGTCAATTTGGAACAAATTTTTTTCCCCTTCTATGTCATTCTGCTGCTGGAGGATTTTCCAGAAATTAATCCCAACAGATGACATCCTTAAGATGAAGGGACTGAGAGGCCCATTTAGATTCTGATTATGTCAGGCTACTGAGGAAACTATCTCTCACCTATTTTTTGAATGTGGTTTCTCACAACAAGTTTGGAGAGAGCTCACAAAGCTTCTTCTGCTGAACATACTAAACTTACAATGGCTTAATCTGGCTTCTTATTGGAACAGCTGGAAGGTAGCCAATTCTGGCCCCATTCTTTTTATTGTCTCTTGGTTTCTCTGGATGGAAAGAAACCACATCAAATATGAGGAAGGTAAAGCCATTGCTAGCAAAGTGGCTTGGAACTGTCTTTCTTACCTGCTTAAATTGATCAAATATAAGTTTTTCCCCCAGATTTGCACTGTAAAAATGCCAGATTTTATCCCATTACCCAAGATCATAAAAGTACAATGGAAAGCTCTCTCCCACCCCTTCATCAAGGTGAATACTGATGGCAGCTACTCCCACCTTGGACCTGGGATGGGAGGAGCGTTCAGGAACCAAGAAGGCAAGTGCTTACTTTGGTTCTCTTCTCCTATAATGGTTGAAGAAGCTCTTGAGGCTGAATTGATTGCAGTCTACTGGGCAGTTAAAATGGTTAGAATGTCCAATTGGTTCCACCTGTGGGTGGAAGTAGATTCCACAGGACTGGTGATGCTATTAAATGACATTGAGGCACCCTCCTGGAAAATGTCTTAATGGCTGCAGAAGATCAAAACTATCAAGTCATCTATGCTGGTCAAAATTTCTTTTGTTTACAAGGAAGGAAATTGTCGTGATAACTGGCTTGCAAGAAGAGGGCTCTCCACTGTTGAAGCCAACATTTCTTCTCTTATTCCTTCTCCTCTTCTTTTTCTATTAGAAAGTGAATTGTTACAGGTTCCACATCTAAGAATTGTACCTCATACTTTAACGGAATAGCAGTCTTTTTCTTTAATATATATATATATATATATATATATNGTAGACGGGCAGAACCGCCAACCACTCCTAGCTCGCAAGCCGTCAGGTTTGGGTTGGACCCATGTGTCTCGAGTACCAACCCCATTGTGTGTGTGTGTGTGCACACATACCTTTTCAAAAGCATGAAACTTTATAAATAAGGAGTTAGATGGAGGAAAGTAAGACAAGATATCAATAAGTTTCATCTAAGCTTCTCTTCAGGTACCATAACTCTTTTATTAGGTTCTTGTCTCTCTAAATTGAGAAGGCTCTAAGCTTCCATCATACTAAGATAAACATTAAGTGAACTCTACACCAATTGTCAATGAGAATTAAATAAATTTCTATTATAAGATTGTAGAAGTGAAGCTCCAATAAATATCAAAATATCACACCTAGAAGCACACAAAAAAATAATTCTAATGTAGTTGACTACATGGCATACTCTATGCCAGTTATCACACTACTTGGCATAAGTGATGCTCTAAACTATCTTCTATCTTTTATTACTTCTAGCAACTGCTTTTCAAATGGTTTTTGACTTGAAGATTCTACAAAAGTTAATATAAGAGTTAAGTGATTCTCATAAAAAATATCATAATGAGATTCCAAGGAAATGCTAGATTTTATAGACCCTGAGCTGGCAATCACCTAACTTGCCCTAGCCTAAGATCTACAATAAAGGCCATTTAGTAGTGCAATTGAGTTACAATAACAAAAAATTCAGGTTAGGTTATTAGAACTTTAAAATAATCATATCATTTTAGATGAGTATAATAGTACAGTTAAGCTCCACATATCTGGTTGCCAAAAGGATGTTTTAGCATGAAATGACCTTCATTGGGTCATGAAATAATAACACGAGCCAACCTTAGATTAAAGGAACAGAGTGAAGGTTACAGTTTTAAAACCATTCATATTGTCAACTGAAAAATATCTAATTTGAAAGGCCACTCAAAATTATTAGCTTATCAACTTTGCAAAGTTTAAAACTGTTACCCAACTTAGCAACACCATCGTGGGTCACCATAAACTAAAGTATCATTATCTGGTCACTACCCCACAATGGTGTCAGAGTATGAACACATAGATGATATTTAAAATAAGGATTTCTTTACGTGTCTAGCACTAATAAGGGTTGGCAGACACTTAAGAAACACCTATAAGTACTATTTGTTTCATAAGAAACCCATAAATTACATAAAAGATTGCAAAAAATTAAGAAATTGGTGCAATAGTTGATTAAAGTTCACAAATAAAAGGGTGTTTATCCTAGCTAACTCTATGAGGTTAGGGAAGGCATATATGGAAGAGTTGAAGAATGAGCAAAGTATGGCTAAGCAGTCTATATTATGAGTGTGATGCTAGTCATCCATATAGTAGTCAGAGTGCAAGTAGGCTAATAAGCTAGTCATAAATAAATTTTTGCATGTAAGGTAAACTTAACCCACCTCCTTGGTGCTTAGCACTAAAATTACACTTATTACTATTATTGAAGGAAATCCATAAGAAAAAACTTTCAATGATGTAGCGGTGGTCACAACTATAATCAATTTTTAAAAAATAAGGAGCATTTTGATTGACAACAAAATCTCTTTCAAAATTATTTTTTATGAACATTCAAAAAAATGAACTTGGGATGTACCCACTTGAAACCAATTATATCTTCTTTCTAAGTTTTTTTTAGAAGAGTTATAAGATTATAAGCTTGATTACTATGTTTATCGCATAAAGTGAAGGAGTGCAAAAATACATGTTTCTGGTTGACTTTATCATGGAGAATGTTATGGTTATATAAATTCATATTTATAAGACCACCCTTGAACACCTTTAATGAGGTCATCTATTACTACTTCGTTGCAATAAAATTTTTAATAGATGGACAATTAGTAATAGTAAGGGAAAACATGATGCAAGCTTGAGGTTACTATCTCAAGATTGTAAGAAGTGTATAATAGAAGATTTTATTGCTATGAATGAACATAAGTATCAGAATGAAAACTTTTTAAATCATAGATCTTTAGGCCGCAAAAGTATAATCAGAATGCATACTCAAAATTAACACATATTTAGTCATGAGCATAGCAACCAACTAATCTAATATTTTGAGATAATATTGAGGTATTAATTTGGATGGTAGTCGTGTAGTCAAGAAAAAATATGATATTATTTATCATAGAGAAATTATAAGAAAGTAAGTTACCGCATAAAATAGAGGGTCATAAAAACATTGCCACTATGACTTTGTATATCAAGTAGGGCCTTCAAAAACTCTTCTACATCAATTTATAAGGAAATTGCAAGCCCTTGATTAGATCTCCAATATGTGTTGATTTCTTTTGGTGAGGTCTAAATTCTCCCTTCTCCCACTCCTTTAGAGCCTATGATCCTCGACCCATACTTTGGCATTGAGTTAATCTTGGCTAGATCGTTAAAATAAAAGGTTGAGTGCACGTATGTCTTTGACATGAATTATAGATGACCAAGTCAGCCTAGAGACTCTACTTCATGACTTAGATAGCTTTGGACCCCTGGTTAACCCATGTTGACCTTGGCTTAATTTTAATGCTTGAGTTGACTCAGATGGGTTTGACTCAAAATCAACACAAATTGAAATATAATTACAAGAACTTAAATTAAAACTTGAATTTGAACTAAAATCTACTTAATATAAGAAAAGAAAGCCAAAACTATTGTTGTCTCTCTGCCTCGTCTTAGGGCTTGGAACTTTATTTTATAAACTGCATCGCATTCATCATTATGCTTGGAGGAGCATACTGCCATTCAATAGTAATTTGAAACAATTTTTACATGGATTCAGGCGTTTTAAGTTTTCTTATATAAAATCTTCTTCCAAGCAAAAATTTTCTTTCAGAGCATCATTTCATGAAACTGATCAGGTGAGTGTGTCTGGTTCATCGATACCGTTCAATTGAGTCTGCTTGCACCCATACCGTTCAATTGAGTCTGCTTGCACCCAAATTGAACCCCATTTAAGGTGTGTTGGGGCTACAAAATTTGGAGAATAATAATAATCATCATCATAGTCATAAATCACTAAAATATTAATATCAAAACAAATAAAAAGGAAGTTAAAATCATATAACTTAAAATTAAAATCCAAGTCACAAATAAAAAATTAAACATAAATTTACCTCAATTAAAATTTTAAAAATTGAAAACAATTTGAAATTAACATTAACATAAAAATAAACTTAAATTTAAATTTAAAAATAAATTAAAATTAAACTAAATGAAGTTAAAAAATAAACCTAAACAAACTAATTATAGAATCGAACAGGTATTAAAGCCTAATAATAACATTAAAATTAAAACTCATTATAAATTGAACCAAATCTCACATTAAATACAATCTAAATTTTAAATCAAGACTAATTTAAAAAGCAAACTTAATTGAAGTTTAACTTAAACAAATTAAACTTAATCTTGAACATAATCAAAACCTAACACACATTTTAAAATTAAAATTAAATATGAGCTAAATGAAATTTAAACATTTTATTTACATATATACCACTCAATTCTCATAAATTAATACCGAACACCAAATTTTTATTTTATTTTTATAAACACCACCCTTTTCTATGTATAAAAACAAATATATCCCTTTTTAATATCTAAAGAGTAGCATAATTGTATAATTATAAGGTATAAGTGTTAGATGGGTGGTATGCCTGTAAATACCCATCCAAGTCTTCACTTGAATGCCCTAAATCTTCCTTTTCATCCTAGCCGTTCATTTTTTGATCAATGGTGTGAACTACAAAGCCAAACATATAAAGGCTCTTCAAATGATGCCCTAGCCAGATGAGAGAAAACTTCAGTGCCCCTCTTCCTCACTGGCCAAAAATCTCAAGCCCCACTACTCCAATTTCAAATAAGTTATGTCTAAAATTATTGTGAGCAATCGGTCAATCACACAAGTATACATGTTGATGAAGTAATAAAGGTTTCCTTATTTTGTGATACTAGTCAAGTCTTTTCTAGGTATTTTAACTATAAATCCCACAAAATTGTTAACAATTAAAGGCATCCTGCTTAGCCATCGCTAGGTCGTAAGAAGAGTTGAAAATAATATTACAGTTAAAAGGGACTTAATCATGCAACATTTCCAAGGATTTCTCTAATTCCTTATATAAGTTGTAATCTTCTAATTGCAATATGTTTATTATAGTCAATCATTGTAGGTATAACTGTAGATGCTCGAGACCAAATTACTGTGATTTCTTTCTTCCCCTCCTATTGAGATTTTCAATTCTTCCCAATAAATGATTAGTCACAACATAATTTTTTTTAGTGAGCACGTCAAGGATGATTGCTCCTTTTTTATTTTATAAATTGGCATTATATATCTAATATCTCAATCTTAATCTAAATTATAATGATGAATAAAAAAAAGAGAAAATCCTTTAGCTAGATAAGGGAATGGGCAAATGTTGCCAAGTGAATTAAGTTAGTGGATTGTGAATCCACTGTTGACCTCACTTTTGGTTGAGGTCTAGAAATTTCTTTAGTAGCCTAGGTCTAGCTATAGGACTTTNCGGCAGTCAAAAGCTTCCACAGGATGACCCCCCCTAAAATTGTGCCAACAAGGCATTACAAGCTTAAGATGAAAAACTAGGTGGTATTTTTGATAGCAAAAGAATTTTCATAACATGATTATAGCTCTAAATTTTTTTTGATTCAAAGTTCAAAATGTTCCAAGTTAATAAAATCATTGTTTATTTAATGATTTTTGATAGGGGTATTGTGGTCCTCATACAAAATTTGTTGAAATATTTCTCTTATTAACAATTCATAAACTAGACCATGACCTTCCAAAAAAAAAAAATAGAAGCTAAAAATTCTCATAACTAGGTTGGCAAGGCAAATTAAGGACAACTAATTGAGGTATGTTTGTAAAAAAATATTTACACTTATGATGTCTTCAATTGATAAAACATCCATAACAGCCTATAAATTTTGATGAAATGAATCTAATAAAATTGATAAATTAAAATTTCAATCTAATAGAAGACAACTAGTTGGTAATCCAAAAGTGACACTGAATATCTTTTATATCAAAATTTTTATTTTCTTAAGTACTGCCATTTGCTATAGAATTACTCCTAAAATGAATGTTTGTGGCAAGAGAACATAAAAACTCTAAAAAAATCATGACCATATCAAAAAAAAATTGCATAGAAATGTGCAAAATATTGCATGATTGGACACCACCTCCTTGATGCTTATCACAAAGAGATGTAGGGTGAATCTTTTAGTGGCCCTTGAATCATCAAAATGTCAAAATAAAATAGTGCTTGTTTCCCTTCCCTTTGTTGCACCTAAAATGAGGGTAGTAGACTGATTATCAAGAACAATTATTTGCATTCTTGGTTTTTAATTTTTTCAAAGGAATTTTTTGTTGCAAAATAGTTATTATAGTTTTTACATTGTTATAAATTTGTTTAATATTAGAATTATATATTTGAAATGAAATTAGTAGTGGACTGTTATGTTTGGAAGACACACTCAAGGGATAAAACACGTCAAAAAAGGAAAAGTGAGAGAGCAGAGAGTTGAGTCGTCAACAGTAAAATTTAGCAACCTTTATTGATGAAATTAATCTCTATTTATAGGAATGGAGAAAGTTTAACGTATGAAAATATATCTGTCTATTATGCAATCATTTATCACGTTTTTTAAATAATAACCATGTGAATGGATTAAAAATTAAATACAAAAGTATTCATTATGGTTTGCATGTTAGACANTGTCCAAATTTAACTCTTAACAATACTTAGCTTGGAGACGAAATAAACTTGTACAACAACAGTAAGATAATGGATGATAGCTGAATTAGTTGATAAATTGCCCATTCCATCATGGGACTTTATCTTCAAAAGGAGAAAATTAGCAGCACAAACTCAATGCTACCAGCCAAGAATCTACAATTAAAGTTGTTTCCTTCTTGATAATGGGTTGGCCATCAGTCGACGCTTTGAACTTGAAGAATATTCCACTAAAAGGAAAGCAAAAAAGGCAATGACGACGTGTGTTTTCCTTCCTAGCAAAACATATCGAATTCAAAGTGAACATAAAGTCACCGAGTTCAAAGCTGATAAGGAACTATCTTCGGAGCCAACAAAGAAAAAGTTCACCCTTTTGGATACCAACTAACAAGAAGTTTAAAAGGGGGATAAAAATGAGTATGAACCATCTAGTTCGCTCTTTTCATCATTAACCTCATTAGTTGATGTTCCCATATGTTGCATCTTACTCAAGTGGAAGGTACCCTCTCCCCCCCTCTTTTATTTATAGATAAAGAAAGAAAAGAAGCTGGTGGGAGTATTAAAGTTGGCATTTAAGGCATTCTAATAGCATGGTGGCATGTCACCCCTCATTGAAAGTTTATGCACTTACTAATGTCGATTGATTTTCTTCACAGGCTTACAATCATTCATTATGTTCTTGTCCTTATCCCCAAACATAATTACTATTATACCTCATACTTGGGGAACTCGAACGACTAACTTCGCTCAATAGCTACCAATGGCAACAAATTTTGGAGACCAATATGTAATGATAATGCACATGCATCAGATATATAATGACTATTTAACCACATTAAATAAATAATATCTATTTGACCACATCAGATATATAGCTTCTATTCACTTACATGGGATGGACAAATTCTATTTGCTTAACAACAATCAAGTATTGTAAGACCCCTCTCCCAACCCTTAAGTTTTTGAACATAGGGCAAGCTTTGAAGGCTGGACTCTCTCGTTTATAACAAGATCCGCAATGAGTAGCGTGCAAGTCACCCTTGATGAGGTATGTTGGACAATATGATTTTTATGTTATGAATGCATTATCTTCCAAAAGTTCAGTCCAACGCGTTATCTTTTCTTATATTCATGTCAATATGAATAAAATAAAAGCACAAAAGTGTTATGAACAGATTAAATATTATTTTATTACTGAAAGACCTAAGTCAATTACATTGAATATTCATAAAAAAGAACAAAAAATAAAAGTTGAGTCACTAACAACATTACTTAGGCATTGAGCGAACCCCCCTCACTCCTCTCTTCTTCATCATTTTCTTTCTCCCCAAAGTTGACACTTTTGAGTGCTTTCTCAAACTTTTCTATGTTTGCGCACTCTGAGGGGAAGACCTTACTTTAAACAACTGCTCCATGTAGTAGAAAACCTTGTATAAAAACATCTTCTGAAACTTGGACATTTGTGGGACACTTAATTCCAGATGACTCAAACCTCTCCAAGGGTCTTTATTTTAGCCATTGACTTCTTAACTCCCCAAAGTCTTCTTTGAGCTCGACGCATCTGGTCTTCAATTTACAACATTCTCCTTCTAAAGTCTCTAACTCATTGCCTGTGTGATGTCGCCAAGTCTGTAGTGTGGGAAAAAGCAGGCTTCAACCCTTTCATTTCTTTTTAAATTTCATAGCCTCTTTTCTTCTTCTATTTAGAGAGATCCTTCATCATTCTCCTATTGGATCTCACCATGGAATAAGTAAATTGCTAGCTTGATGCCTGCACTTGAATCACAACCAATAAAAAATTACTTTTGTCCATCTCTTTTACTCTCTTCTCACAATAGTCATAATAGAAAACTAGGCCCAAGTGATAGGTGAAATGAAGCTCTTTCTTTGCCTCGGTATTCCAATTGATGGATAGGTTGACCTGAGCAATTTTTTTAATCTTCACTTGGACTCAATATCGCTCCATCCNACAATTGATGGATAGGTTGACCTGGGCAATTTTTTTAATCTTCACTTGGACTCAATATCGCTTCATCCTTCTTCTCGGACAATTTATGATTGGAATCACTCTTAGGAGTACAAACAATCCTACTTCTCTTGTGTGTCAGCTTGCCCTCAACAGTTGAAACTTGAGNTTCGGACAATTTATGATCAGAATCACTCTTAGGAGTACAAACAATCACTCTTAGGAGTACAAACAATCCTACTTCTCTTGTGTGTCAGCTTGCCCTCAACAGTTGAAACTTGAGTGACTTCCTTGTCTTCCTTCTCATGTGTAGATTCTTTGAGATGCATTTCTTGTGTCTCCTCATTAGGTGGGGGGTTGGGGGGAGACACCTCTATGAACACTTGAGCTCTCTGGTCGTTCTTAAGAGATTTGGAGTGAACTAGAGGCACTTCCAAAGCTGTAAAAGGGTTTGTGCTCAGTCCCTGTTGGCTAATTGGCCATCCCAATAGATCGCCTTTCTCTTATATTCTTTGGAAGATGTTTTCTACAGAAGATTTTGGAATATCCCATCTCTCCTCTTCATTGAAGAGAAAATTTTTTTTTGGTATAAGTATTAGCTTCTTTGTCCCCTTCTTTCAAATGAGAACATCAGAGTGAGACAAAAATTAAATATCATGTGTATTTAAGTGATTGTGTCAGCCGTTTCATTTTAATTATTGTATAGTTTATGATTAGAAAATCAGTCTTTAATTCACTAAGTGATGTAAAAGAACAAACAATTAACTTCAAGAAACCCCCCTAAGTTCGATAGCTCACTCCTCAATCATGGTCTGAAGCATTCAATCATTTCTCCCTTGTACTGTGGCAAACAGATGAGCTAAAAAAAAAAGAAAACACAATAATAAAAAAGATATAATCCAATTTAAGGTAAATAAATAAAACACTTAGGAGCTAATATATTTCCTACTATGACGACGTCCAAAAATCTTGTCACGTTGAGATCCACTTCCTTTATATTTGCACAGTGAGTGATTTCTATTGTGGATGTTTTGATAATGCTTTTTGCGAGGCAAACACACTCAAACCAGTTTTGATCGACCATCTCTTCTTGAAAGAGATGAATTATAATTTCATCTTCTAGTATTTTACCTTATTATCAAGATCATAACACTTTACTTCAAAACCAAAAAAATTTAAAAATTCGTACTTATAGGCATTGATGGTTAAGAGATCTTTGAAAAGGTCAATTGATCAAAACACCTCCATTCTCCTCATGAACGTGATTAGCATTACAATCCCAACAAAGGAGTTTGGCATGATCTAGGCTGAGATAACAGGTGAGAAGTACATAATGTTGATCGGTTCTTGACAGAGGCTCACTATCATAGAGGGTATCGTAAATATCTTTCTTACTCACCACCTGGAGACAGATGAAAGGATCGCTCTGAGCGAACGCAACATCCTCACAATCATTTTTTATTTCTCTTGAATTTTTATCTCTATGAAACTCATTTATTCACAATGATGGATAGAAGATATCATGGGAGTAAACAACAAGACATTAACAACTGACGAACATGTTGATATTCTTTTATAGAGCGAAAGGATTTAATAAAAATAATGGTAATTGAGTAAAAATTGGATGTCAAACTCAAAAACTACATTTATTGAAGTCATTAAGTTATCATTCAAATTAAAGCACCATATCCATATCCTTTTATTAAGTTGAGAGATGTTTGTCACTATGGATTGCTCGATCCGAGCATAGCACACAAACTCTAACATGTAGAATGAACATGACACCAAGGAGAAAAGAAAAATTCCACACTGGGTTCTGAAACAATTTATGCAGAAACTCAACCAGACTAAATAAGCTACTTCAACAAAAACTTTTCACCACCCTTGAACTGAGCCAAGCAACTAAACTTGGGATGGTCCTAAACAACTAGAAACCTATCCTTCATGCCGACCAACTAATTTTACAGGTCGTCAAAGGACCCCTCAACTCGACAACTTCATGCTTCAAATCGATCATCAAGAACATGAGGTTTATCAAACCAACAAACAGAGCGAGTCTAAGGGAGTCTTATGGTGAATCCCCACTAACTTGTTGAAGTGGGGCAGACAGTATAACCACACGATTCCCTTACTTTTGTTTGAAATCTCCATCTTGCTATTATCTTCAGTCGCCGAGTGAATTCCTTGGAGTGCGACTGACCGACGTCTTTTTTAGCTTGGTCATCTTTCCGTTCAAGTGGATATGAGGCCACATTCAAATTTAGCTTGCCAACATTCTCTGTGCTAGAATTTGATCAAATGAGTTTGCTAAAAGTACAAATCACTACAAGTAAAAAATGGACTAAAACAAATAATATATATATATATATTGATTAAAAAAGCCCAAGGGCTAATATATTAAAAGGAAAAGATATGACATTGTATGAGTGGGCCCAAAAGAAGGCACCCAACTCATATGGTACAACGTACACAAAATTCCAAAAATAGAAAAGATACATATAATTAGGGACACCCTAATTTAGTCTTGCTTCTGCTTCTGGTTTTCGAAAGGGAGCTAGCTAACAAATTGGTGAGGTGTGTACCATTACCCGAAGTAACTAAAGTATCATCCATTAGATTCATGAGCTCAAGTAGGTCTCCATTCTTTTTCTTTCTCCTAGATGTGTAAACCTGTCATTCCTCATCCGAAGATTGATTGTTCGAATGAAGTGGTAGAATCGTAGTAGAGAGATTATGCGCCTAATAATTCAAGTACCACACCCTACACTTGGGCTAATATATATATATATATATATATATATATATATATATATANGGAAAAGATATAACATATTGTATGAGTGGGCCCAAAAGAAGGCACCCAACTCATATGGTATAACGTACACAAAATTCCAAAAATAGAAAAGATACATATAATTAGGGACACCCTAGTTTAGTCTTGCTTCTGCCTCTGGTTTTCGAAAGGGAGCTAGCTAAAAAATTGGTGAGGTGTGTACCATTACCCGAGTAACCAAAGTATCATCCATTAGATTCATGAGCTCAAGTAGGTCTCCATTCTTTTTCTTCCTCCTAGATGTGTAAACCTGTCATTCCTCATCCGAAGATTGATTGTTCGAATGAGGTGGTAGAATCGTAGTAGAGAGATTATGGGCCTAATAATTCAAGTACCACACCCTACACTTGGGGGGAATTGAACCCCAGACCAGACGGGACTTACAAGTGACAAGCAGATACCCGACCAACTAATATGAGTACGCGACGCATATATGTGTGTGTGCATGTGTGCGTGTGTGTGTGTGTATGTTCAATGTTTAATTATTCTAATATATAGATTTTACACCATTTAACCAGTGAAGTTGTGATGATGTAGGAATTTGACCTGTCACATAACACCAACAAACATGACTAACCTTGGGAGAATTCTCGGTAAGACCTTAAGGAGGATTATCTTTCAATGAAAGTCAATGACAACCATCCCTAGAGAGGCCTCCTCTGGAGCAGAGGCGAACATTCCTTCGTCCGCTTCACTTCTTTCCTCTTCTTGGAGCTTACTTTCCACTTGATAAACCTCCATGAGTTTGGCAGTGTGAATGTTGGTATGCACCTCAATGGCGTTCTCCATCAGAATTCTTTAAGCAACAAGGGTCGAGTGCAAAAATAAGAACAACAACAAAGAAGCACGAATGAACATGATTGAATCTGATCCTCTTATTTATAAGAACTAAAGAATCCAAACTTTGAGGGAATGATTATGTCATATAACAATAACAACAACAACAAATCTTTATCACATTAAGTTGGGTCAACCACATGATTTTTTCTCCACCGTGTCTCATTGAGTGTCATATTTTCATTTAATTCTAATAAATTAAGGTAATTCATTATACAAAATGCTCAAGTCTTTTTAGGTCTATTTAGATCTTTCTTAACATATGTCTAATCTAAAGCATCTATTCTTCTAACTGGGTCATTAGATGGTTGATGTTTAATTATGTGACCAACCATCTAAAATGATTCTATCTAATATTGTCTTCCATTTGAGCTAACTCCAACCCTTTCATGAATATATTCTTTTTTGCATTTTGTCTCCAAGTGTAAAGCCTCTCATCCACCTGAACATTCTCATCTCATCAACAAACTTTATGCTTTGCTTTTAAAAGGCCAACATTCTGTGCCATAAAGCATCGCAGGTCTCACCACCATCTTATAAAATTTTCTTTTAAGTCTCAGTGGTACTTTTCTATCATACAATAGGCCTAATGCATTCCTCCACTTCAACAATCCAACTTGAATTCTACTAATAACTTCTCCATCTTTGTCACCATCACTTTGAACGATGGACACAAAATATCTAAAACATTCACTTCTTTTAATGTCTCCATCACCGATTGTTACTACTACTAAAATTACATTCCATGTATTCATTTTTAGATCTACTCAAATGAAAGCATTTAGACTCTAAAGTTGACATCTATAATTGGTGTTTTTCCTAAACTCTCTCTCTAGTTTTATACAAGAATGATATCATCAACAAAAAGGCATAGATCAATGTACATCTTCTATTAAATGTCCAGTAAGAACATCCATAACTATAACAAAAAGATAGGGCTTAAAGCCAATCCCTGATGTAATCTAATTGAAATAGAAAAATACATGATCAATCCTCCTTATGATCGAACACAAAAAACAGCTCTAGTATGCATATCTTTAATGACTTAAGGAGTAATCATGTCATAAATAAAATTAATCTTAACAATAATTGAATTTTTTCATTCTATCTTTTTTTTTGCAGCAAAAAATTCGAAGAGAGAGAATTAATGAACTAAACACATACAATAAAAAACAACCATATTGGGCTAGCAGGAGTCCATATAGATTTATTGAATCTTTTAACAATTTTTTCAAAGATTCAGTTCACTTATCAGCCAAGTATAAGTAACTAAGTGCAAGTTGGTGGGCATGATTTTCTATGAGTCACCATATTTAAGCAATTGACTGGCAAGCACCGTTCTAACACGACAAATCAGCGAAGGATCCATTCGACATCTCGTTGTCTCACCAAGGATTGCGCTATCATCCTCAAATATTCCGCAAAATATGAGCCTATTCACTTTAGAGGCGAGATGGCCTTCACCCGAGTTCTAAAGTAGGAGGATGAACACACGTTGGATAAGACTCGATGAAGTACGTAGAGAATAGAAGGCCAATATGATGATGATATGAGATAAGAAGTTATAGATATACATGTGATCATCACACATGTATATCATATAGGAAAATACCCCTATCTAAGGGGGATAAGTTAATATATAGTGGAAAGACCATTGAACATTTACCCAGATAAATAACATGGTCTTCCGCTACAATTCTCTCTCTAGCTCACTCTTTCACCTCCTTCACTAATTCTTCTCTTTATGTGTGGGTGCATGGATAAAACAAGATTCAACATATAAGATTCTGATAAAACTAATAGTTTTTTTTTTTTGTTCATTTAAAACATGTTTGTAAACTTATGATTTGATTGGGATCAGTTTTCTTTTTTATATATTTTTATTTTTATTTTAAAAAAAATTATATATTTTTTAAATCATTCAAATTTGTCTTTTAGATATTTCTTTTAAAAAACAACCATGTTTTATTTTATTTTATCAAATATTTATTTGTTTCAAAGTAAAAGAAAAATAAAAAAATAAAAATAATAATGATCTCAAATATCTGGTTAGCATTTTTATTATATTTTTCTTTATTAGTGAACATTTTTTTTTTGGATATAATTATGCAGGTGAATACTAAAAGGTGCACAATCATTTTGAGCGGGGTCCAATTTGGTTTCCTTGGCTGCTTGAGCACTGTATCTACCTTTGTTGCAGAAGTCTATGCCATGAGGCATAGTGGGCACCCTGGGAGAGCTCTATCCTACGCATTATTGACTATCCTCCCCTCATTTGCCGCAGGAATTCTCATCTACTCCATACCAGTATGGACAAAGCATTACCATTAGGTACATGGCCCCCATGACTGAGTCAATATATTATATATATATGGATGGAGCCGCTTTCCTAGTTCAGTTGGATAGAGTTGCATTCTCGGTCAGTTGGTAAAGTATTCGCTTTGCCGGTGTAAGTCCCCTCTGGTATGTGGTTCGAATCCCGCCTCTGATGACTGTTGCCTAAAAGGAGGGGGTACTCAAATCTTTTAGGCTCATGAGGTCCTGGCTTGCGCTACCTAGCGATGTTGGCAAATCCCAAATGAATTAGTTGGCGGTTCCGCCCGCCAAGCAATTTTTAAAATTATATATATATATATATATATANCTAAAAGGAGGGGGTACTTGAATATTTTAGGCTCATGGGGTCCTGGCTTGCGCTACCTAGCGATGTTGGCAAAGCCAAAAGGAATTAGTTGGCGGTTCCGCCCTCCAAGCAATTTTAAAAATTATATATGTATATATATATATATATATATGTGTGTGTGTGTATGTATATCTATGTATATATGGATTAAGTTACTTGTACATGCAATTTTTCAGTTAATGTTAAGCAAATAATTAAGCTTTGTAAAACGGTGAAGTTCCACTTGGCTTCCGAGGTCTGGTTTTTATTATTTACGTTTTAGATATTGCATTCTTGTGGTGAAAATAATAGCAAATTAGTTCATGAGTTTCCATGCCTTCTTGCACATATATATATATATATAT
>JXCR01147263.1:33297-69697 GCA_002079205.1 Phalaenopsis hybrid cultivar
ATATATATATATATATATATATATATATATATATATATATATATATATATATATATATATTTCAAGTGATACCATGTAAGATGATCTTAAGGAGGAATAAGATAAAATAAACTAAATACAGAGGATGTCAAACTGAACAATTTGTTGAAGAGTTTGAGTTTGGTACAAAGTTCCTTGAATCTATTGTTGGGAAGGGGTTTGGTAAAGATGTTAGCAAGCTAATCAGTAGTGGTAATGTTATGAACAATGATACGATTTTTCTGAATATATTCTTTTGATGTAGTTGCAGTCAAATTCAATGTGCTTGGTTCTAGCGTGAAACACCGAATTTTTGGCGTGAGCAATTGCCGGGATATTGTCACAATATAAACTAGGAGGCTAAGCGTTTGGAGTCTAGAAATCTTGCAGCAGACGACTTAGCCAAATGATGTCCGTAGCGGCCATAGCGATGGCACAATACTCAGCTTCAACGGAAGAGCGAGATACAATTTGTTACTTTTTAATAGACAAAGAAATATAAGTAGAACCAAGAAAAATACAATGACCTGTGGGGGCCTTGCGGTTCGACGTATCTCCAACCCAATCAGAGTCGACATAAACCTTTAATTCAAGATTGCTTTTGGTGATGGGTAAGCCAAAAATTTGAGTGCAATGAAGATAACAAAAGATATGTTTCAACCACTAAAAGTTATGTTAAGTGGGTTGATGCATAGCTTGAATAACTTGATTGACGACATAGGATAAATCCAGTCTAGTAATGGTGAGATACTGTAGGAATCCGAGAAGTTTGCGATAGAAGAAGGGATTATGATAAGGAGAGAGATTAAGAGTGGAAGTCTTTTGATGAGAGATACAATGATTTTAGATAGGTGTTTTATTAATCATGTTGGAAGTATGAAGGAGCTGGTTGGCATAGGTTGCTTGATGGAGATGAAGACCGGATGAATTGGGGAGAATCGTAAGTCCTAGAAAGGTGGCAATAGTAACCATATTTTTTATCGTAAATTGATGTTGAAGTTTTCGAAGAATGAGGTTGAGATTTTCTTGATGATTACCTGCGAAGAGAATATTGTCAATATGAACAAGAAGATAAATATGAATATTATTTTGATGATAGCAAAATAGAGATGATTTAGCATTACTAGGATTAAAATTTAATTGCTTAAGCTAGTTTGTGAGAGTGGCAAAACACTGCCTAGTAGCCTGTTTTAGACAATATAAGGCTTTCTTGAGGTGACACACATACTAAGGATTGGCGTGGTCAGTGAAACTTATGAATTGCTCCACATACAAGAATAAGCCAATTATAGTTGACGACAATGGTGAAAAAGATTCTAATAGTAGACATTTTGGCAACAAGACTGAAAGTGTCAGTATAATCAAGGTTATGATGTTTTTTGAATCCTTGAGTAACAAGCCTAGCTTTGTAACGGGTGCAATAGACCCACATTATGTTTGGTTTTGTAGATCCACTTAAAACAAGAAGAATTTGTTTAGAAAAAGGAGGAACTAAGATCCAGGTGCCTTGAGCTTGTAAAGCTTGAAATTCTTCCGAGATTGCTTTTCCTCAGTGATGGTGTTTCACAGCTTCAGTGTAACAGCTGAAGTTGAAGAGATATAACTGATGGGCGAGATTAAAAATTTGTATTGGCTTAAGATGTTCAGTTTTAAAGTGAGTGAGCATGTGATGATTAGGAAGAGGTAAAGAAGGCTGGGAAGATGGAGGGAAAGGAGCAAGCTAACCCGATTGAAAGAAGAATGGGAAAAATTAGATTGAGGAGGTACGGTAGAGTGGGGCAATGGTAGGAAAATGGGTGGAGAATTTGGAGCGGTGGGGAGGTTGAAATTGTTGTTAGACCTCCACAAAGGAGCAGGTATGTAGGAAGTGGGAACTAAAAGAAAAAGAGGAAAAATAAATGTTGGGGAAGATGTAAGAGTATTGGATGATGAGGTTTGATGATATGTAAATAAGTTTTTATCAAATATGACATGTCGAGTTATGTAAATTTTGTGTGTTTGAGGATCAAGACATTTGTAGCCTTTTTGTGTATGGCATAACCTAAGAAAACACATTGTTTTCAAAAGGGAGAGAGTTTGTGATTATAATAAATACGAAGCTAGAGAAACTATTGACATCTGAAGTCTTTAAGATGATTGTAAGTGGGAGGTTTATCATGAAGGCATTCATAAGGAGATTTAGATTGAATGATTTTGGATGGTAGCCTATTTATTATGTAACAAGAGGTTAGAAGGGCGTTAGGTCATAAGAAATAAGATATGGAAGCTTCATGCAGAAGAGTATGAGTAGTCTTGAGAAGATGATGATATTTACGTTCAATGATGTCATTTTGTTCGAGAGTATAAGAGCAAGTATGCTAATGAGAAATACCATATTGTTTAGGGAAATTGTGAAAGCCATCAGTTATTAGAATTTTAATGTGAGCATTAAATTGATTTTCAACAAGTTCTTTGAACTCGATAAATCTGGCCAAAATTTCATTTTTTATGTTTGATTAAGAAAATCCAAGAAAAACAAGAGTAATCATTTATAAATATCACATAATATCTGGAAGATTGTAAAGAACAAATTAAGGACGTAACCCATACATTTGAATGTATGATACATAGAAGATGAGAGGTTCGACAGGTAGAAGTTGAGAACGTTAACTAGTGGCTTTTGGACATGCGACATGAAGTACAACTGATTGGTTGAAGATGATGAAATAAAGAGGGAATACAACTCGTAAGAGATTGTTGAACTGGATGATTGGGATGACCAAGACGTTTATGCCACAGGTTTGATACTTATTGATGGGTGAGGAGGGCCAAAGTTCTCATGGAAGGGGCATCTAATGGAAGGATATGATAAGAGCCTTTCACACATGATCCTTCAAGAATAGTTTGTGGGTTTGTGGATCCTCGATAGCATATCTATTAGCAGTGAAAATAATATCATAATAGTTAGTGGAAGTAAGTTTGTGAACAAAAAAATCATTGTATGCTAAATTAGAAACATGATGAATGTTGGTAAGTAATAACATACGTGCATGTAGCAGGTCTTGACCAACATTAGAAATTAAAAGTTGTCCATTGACAACAATGATAGGGCTGTCCTTGGTGTAGTATTTCAGTTGGAAGATATGAGTTGAATCAGCCATGAGATGCTTAGAAGCTCTGTTGTCTATGTACCATGAATTGTTTAACGGGGAGCTAAAATCAATGATAAGGGCCTTGAGTGATTGATAATTTTGGTCATAATGATGCCAGCTTGATGGCAGAGTGGTCGAGCTTATTAAAGAACTGACAAATGATCTTGTATCTGTTTGCATTGAATGGAGGTGGTCGAGAGGCTGGAACAACAACTGAAGTGTTGTTGGACTGAGAGTGTTGTCACGGTTGGTCTTGAAGTTGTGTCATGGTTGCAGGTGGAAGTAGGTTGCCAGAATTTGCCATGATCGCAACTAGAGGTGAGGATAGTAGAATTATGAGTCATTGGTCATTTCTTGTGCTAGTGTGAGTTCTTCACCACACAAAAGAGTGTAAAGATCATCTAGGTGGAGAGGTTGAGGATTGGTATAGATAACGGTCTTAAAGGCATGATAAGTAGAATGCAGATCAGTTAAGGTGTAGAGAATAATGTCTTTGGTTTCTAAGCCGCAACTGCTACCACCAATGTATCTACTCGTTGTTTGGTGTCTGAAAGGAATTTTCATGATCATTTCTTGCATCTTGAGGTGATGTAGTTCGTTCTTAATTTGAAGTATGCACAACTGATTGGTTGAATGAAGAGACGATCAAGTATATTTCAAATAGCCGCTCATGTGTCCAGTTGAGAACGTAAGGAGGAATTGAAGGGGAGATAATTGAATAGAGAGCAACAACAAGATTTTGGTCGATTATTATTCATTGAGTGTAGTTGGGATTGGCGGCCTCACCACCATAAGTATCAAGAGTCATGGAGAAAAGTGGGTAACAATTTCCGGTCAAGAAACCTTCATACCTGTTAGCTTTGAATAACTTCAGCACTTGAGCCTTCTATGTGATGTGACTTTCAACAGTAAGGGGTGGAAATGCTATACTTGATGTGGGTGATTATGAATTTAAGTTGTGTAGGAATTTGATGATCACAATGTTGGGTAATGTGGACCCGGTCCAAAGAATTTAATTAACTTCCTAATTAAGAATCTCACCAACTTTCCCAACTACCGTTCACCTACCACATCCCACCTACCGCTCACCTACCTCCCACCTACCGCTCTCATAGTTTCTATAAGTATCATCTTTTGGCTTAAAAGAGAAGAGCCAAGCCAAGCAAGGCCAAGCCAAGTCCTCTTGAGAGCTAAGAGAAAGAGAGGAAGAGAGAGAGAGAGATAAAGGGAAAGAAGAAAAATATAGATTTTCTTGTAAATGTTGAGGCGCTCGACGGTGTAATTCCTCGAAGTAGTAAAATCCTCTACAGCTCCGTGGACGTAGGCAATTTTGTCGAATCATGTAAATCTGTGTGTCGCTCTGGTGTTTTTCTGCGTGCAATTTTTCCCATTCCATTTTTCGCTTTATTTCCATCGTTTTTCACAACAACTGGTATCAGAGCTTGGGTTCGAATCTAAGGAAGAACGATGGGCGGAGACGAAGAGATGACATTGGGAATCGAGAAGTTCAATGACACAAATTTTGCTTACTGGAGGATGCAGATAGAAGACAACCTCTATGGGAAGAAACTTCATCTTCCGTTACTGGGAAAACGACCAGAAAAGATGGACGAGGCGGAATGGAATATGTTGGATCGACAGGTTCTGGGGGTTATACGATTAATCCTATCGAGATCGGTTGCCCACAACTTCATCAAGGAGAGGACTACTGGAGATCTCATGCAGGCTTCATCAGGTATGTGTGAAAAGCCATCGGCGAATAACAAGGTGCATCTGATGAAAAAGTTATTCAACTTGAAGATGACAGAAGATGTGTCTGTTGCTCAACACCTAAATGATTTCAACACTATCACAAATCAGTTTTCATCAGTTGAAATTGATTTTGATGATGAGATACGTGCGCTGATATTGTTGGCTTCATTGCCAAATAACTGGGAAGCTATGAGGATGACAATTAGCAGTTCTACAGGTAAATTTAAGCTGAAATATGATAATATTCGTGATTTGATTTTAGCTGAAGAGGTGTGCATAAAGGATTCTGACGATGCCTCGTACTCAAGTTCAGCACTGCATGTTGATTCCATAGGGAGATCACATGACAGGAACTCAAATAGAGGAAGATCAAAATCAAAGTCGAGTCAGCAAATAACCTGTTGAAATTGTGGAAAGACTGACCACATAAAAAGGAACTGTAGGAATCATAAGAAGAAGGAGAATGATGACGCTAATGTTGTAACTGAAGAAATATAAGATGCACTATTTCTGGCAGTTCGCAGTTCTGTTGATGACTGGATACTGGATTCAAGAGCTTTCTTACATACATCTTCCTATCGGGAGTTAATGCGAAATTATGTTGCAGGTAACTTTGGGAAGGTATATCTAGCTGATAGAAAAACTCTTGATGTAATGGGGATGAAAGACGTTGATATTACACTCTCTAATAAGAGCAAATGGACTTTGCAAAAGATCAGACACGTTCCTGAGTTAAAGAAAAACCTCATCTCTGTTGGGCAGTTCAATGAGGGTGGTCATTTGGTAGTGTTCTCATATAGCACCTTGAATGTTACTAAAGGAGCATTAGTACTGGCTCAGGGTAAGAAAACTGATACATTATATATGACTACAGGTTTACTCAGGCGAGGACACATGAGTCAGAGATGCATTATGGGGAAGCAGAAGAAGGTTAATTTCTTGAAAAGTGGTAGAGCGTCAAAGGCAAGAAAACCGGACCTTGTACTGACAAATGATAGATAAACACAAAGTTATAAAGAAATCTTGCAAGATAAGAATTCGAGCAAGTGGGAGCTGACCAAGAAGGAGGAGACGGATTCCCTAACAGAGAATCAGACTTAGGAGCTGCCAGAACTTCTACCAAGGAAGAAGGCATTGCACAACAAGTGGGTGTACCGGGTGAAGACTGTGTTTGGTGGCAGTAAGAGGTACAAGACTGGACTTGTTGGAAAGGGCTTTCAGCAGGGGCAGAATATTAATCATGCAGTGGGAGTTATAAGCAGATACAGGAGTAACCCAGGAAAAAGCTTGGTGGTAAAAAGCTACGTTGACAGTGATATAACAACTGAGGGTGTTACTCGTGAGAAGCTGAAGTTGTGCTCAACTTCAGCTGGTCTTCTGGCATGAAGACAGGGGCTTCGAGTTGTCGAGGTTGATGATATCATGTTTGAGGAAAAGGTCAGTACAACTAATAGATGATGCAGCCAGTAGGTGATGCAGTTAGTGTCCCAATCTCCAAGTGGGAGAATTGTTGGGTAATGTGGAGACCCGATCCAAAGAATTTAATTAGCTTACTAATTAAGAATTTCACCTACCGCTCACCTACTTTCCCAATTATCATTCACCTACCACATTCCACCTACCGCTCACCTAGCTCACACCTACCGCTCTCATGGTTTCTATAAATAGCCTCTTTTGGCTTAAAGAAGAAGAGTCAAGCCAAGCAAGACCAAGCCAAGTCCTCTTGAGAGCTAAGAGAGAGAGGAAGAGAGAGAGAGAGAGAGAGAAGAAAATAGAGATTTTCCTGTAAACTTCGAGGTGCTCGACGGTGTCATTCATCGATGTAGTAAAATCCTCTGCAGCTCTGTGGACGTAGACAATTTTACAGAACCACGTAAATCTGTGTGTCGCTCTGGTGTTTTTCTGCGTGCAATTTTTCTCATTCTATTTTTCGTTTTATTGTCGTCGTTTTTCACAACACACAATATAGAGAGTTGGGAGTAATAGAGGGAACTATGACGTGGCCGAAAGAGTGGAGACAGAATTCAAAGTGTTAGAAACAAGAAAATATAAAAGAAGAGGAGATGCAATAATTGATTGAAAAATCAGGAAGGAGGATAATGGGTGCAAGAAGAAACAGATATGAAAACATTACATAAAGGCTCACAATAGATTACTTGAGCAAGGAGAATGAAGTGTTGTATGAAGAAGATGGAGTGTTGTTTGCCAGTCAAGGAGCAGTGAACAAGATTTCTATTGTGCATATCTGAATTTCAGAGTTTAAACTAATGAAAGTGGCACTTGCATCCTTTGCCCCTCCTAAAATATTACGTTACCCTTGCCTCTTCGGCTCTTCCACAAATCGGAGGGAAAATCTTAGCGGAGCAGAAATGCAAGGCGGCGGTTAGGAAGATGTAAAGTTGCGGGGAAAGCTGGAAGCACTTCAAGGAAGAAGAGGAGAACGTGAACATAGAGATGACTAGCAATATTATGACGTAGTTAATTGATAAGTCGGTAGATGACATACTCGCATCGGTGGCGCGATTAATTGTAAATTACTTGCGTCATCAAACGAAGCTCTAGTTTATTGAGATTAATAAATTTAATATCTTGTACTGAGAAGATGAATGACTGCTCCATCTATACATCTCCTGATAAATTTACAATTAAGTTTTTTGTTATTCTTGTGTTTATAATGCACCGGAAAAAATTGGAAAATTATCATTTTAAAAAAGGAAGATTTACTTATACATATCTAACATCTAAATTTCAATTTTTTACATACTTACCGCCTTATATATTGCATGAAATGATATATTTCACTTTTTAAAAATTAAAAGAGCGGTATTTTTCATGTGATATGAAAGATTTTACTGGTATAAATGTGTTAGATATGTAAAAACATAAAAATTAGGTGATATGATAAAGATTATCATTTGATAGCCACAATGAATCATATGAATCAATTAATCAAGGAAAGTTTTTTTTTAAAACTGTTTCATTTCATTACGAATCATAATCAAAAAGGTTTGGCCACACTAATTACAATACACTCAACAACTCCAACTAAACATTATGGACATTAGTATCTGTTGCAATGTAACATATGGTATCATAGCAACTCAAACAAACCCAAAACATCTATTTTCACAAATCAAATGATAATGGAAATACCAGAACAAGTTTTACAATTCATACTGTGCCGTTGATTTTAGTACCATTCTTCCGCTTCATATTTGAAAAAGTTCATTCAACTCCCACTGATTCAGCTGCAGTGATCAAATTGCCAAACAACAGCCGCAGTCTCCATCAACAAAATTACATGCATTCCAGTAAGATTATTTCTTCATCTTTACATAAAATCATTATCCAGATGCTGCTCCGGTTTGTTTGTTCTTTAAAAATGAGAGCTTATAATCTGGCCTGTCAAACATGAGAGCTGCAACGGCTCTGTCTATCTTATTGGTCATTGGTTCAAGGTTTTCTGATAGTTCCTGCCTGCAACCAATCAAATATTGCAAAATTTACAAATTACTTGATAGACCTCAATAGAGATATTTCGGTAAGACAAAGTGTTTTTTGTAATTAAATCCGCAGGATATGTCGGAGGAATGTCCTCATATAAACAATTGGAAAGCAAAATTTAAATAGGAAAGGAGATTTACATACACACCACATAATTCTTATACATTTATATATCTAGCCATCTGGGAAAAAAAAAAAAATCTAAACTTTCAAATTTACTTTTGTAATATTTTGACGTTAGCTTGTGTTAAAACTCAGAATAATGTGGTGGAATACACACCATTTCCTTGATATGAATGGGGTTATAAATAACCCTTACAATAATCTTGTAATATGAAAAATAATAAAAGGTAAATAATATGAAAGGAAAGGTATAACACTTGATATCTCGAATAATTAATTCATATTAATTATTAGGAGATATAGGAAATAACGTAAAACAGGAAAACAAATATCTCATTAATTCTAAGGAAATAATTTATTTACAGGAATAAATTATTTCATAAATTATTTACTACCATGACTCTAATTCTAATCATAACTCCTAAGAGCTTGTGAACCAAAAGATCTATTTCACATTTTAAAAATTAGTAACAGGACTGTTTTTGATGTAATACTAAAGATTTGAGTGTTAATGCATTTAAATATAAAAAGTTTAGATGATAGAAATGTAAATACATAATAATTGTGTGCTATCATGTAAATACTCCTTTTAGAACTAGCGCTGGCCTGAATTGCTGTTTTCTTCAGTAAATTTCAACTGTTGTGATACCAAATTTTGAATCTTATACAGAGAAATTTGGATTTATTTGTTCATGTAGTAGTTGCCAGACACATGTATAATAAGCAAAACATTTAAACAAGAGGAGGTGCAGAAATGGAAAGAAAAAAACTATAAAAGTTTAGAAGTGTTTATACACTAATGATGCATTTTTAGCTCAGTATATTATGGATGTTTTTCAAAAATGCAGGCTGTGAGTTGCTGGAGTTCCCAATAAAAATGTAGAAAGAAATATTTGCATTCATACCTTGAACTTCCACAAGAAAATTCTGAACAAGAGGGCAGGTCTTTGAAGCTTCCACTTTGACACAGATTCGTATTATGCTGTTCTTTTGCTCTGTTGGCAAGACGATACAACGCATCTCGAATACAGAGTCTTGTTTTAATGTCGAGCTTTACATGGTAAAATATAAAGTCAATTCAATATCTGACATAAAAGAAAGTAAAGAGTTAAATTTCTCAAGTTGAGTGAAGATTTACCTGCAGAATCACATTTTCAAGTTCCTGTAACACTGTTGCTGCAATGCACATTTGTTCTCCCACTATACTTGTTATGAAATTCTCAGAGATTGGACTTGGATCAATAGAGTAGGGGGCCGCCTTGACATTCGGATCCTGAAAGTGAAATTGCATTATTTACAGATTATGTAAGGAAGTATGATATTTTGATACTTCAAGATAAATAAAATTTATTCAATGATAAAAATAGTCTCAAGATTAAAAGCATATTGCTAATAAGCCAAGAAGAGTATAACTTTTCCCTCATCTTCCAACCAAAAAGTGAAAATTTGAATCCCCTTGAAGAGCACATTTCTGCTAAGGGATGATTTATAAGTTAAAAATAAAAAAAACCGTCAAAATGAGCTAGTTCATATCATTTAGTTGGATATCTATACATTTTAGCATGGGATTAGAAAAAAGTGAAAATAATTCCAAACTGCTTACATGGGATCAATTTAGTTTCACCTATCTAATGTGTTAAATTAGTCAATTAATTCATCAAATATTATACAAAATGATCTCTCTGTTCAATTATATTTGATTAAATTTGAAGAGTTAATGGACTATTTTGGATCAGATTTAGGAATCAAGGGACCGAATTGAATGCGGTAAGTAATCATGGACTATAAGGGCCCCCCTCAAATGATTTAGAGATCATTTTGACCATTTTCTCTAATGATATTTAAACTCCAAAAGCCCTTTTTACATGAATGGTTCCTTTGGCTTCTTTGGGGTAAATGGTGATGACATTGTATATTCCTTAATTTGGTAGTATACAATTGGAAAACAACATGATATTTAGGGGGTTGTTTGGTTGAAAGGATTTGTGCTGCACTGTAATTCATTTACAGGGATTTGAGGAAATTATGTGTTTCGTATGATAAAGTACAAATACAATGTGAAGTTTTAATGAATTTAAAGTTCACTCCTTAGTTCATTTTGGCTGAATTTATAATTCAACCGATTTGACTGAATTTAAATCACACTGTAAAATGCTATCGGTAAACAATCGCTCGTCGCTGTCCGCTGGCAGTCGGTTGCCCACGGCCCGTCGTCGGTCGACTACCGCTCGCCGCCCAAATAAATTATTAAATTATTTTCAATCTACTTCAAATCAAACAAAAATATATAATGTTTTGCGTTTATTTTACAGTTAACCAAACAATCATAAAGTATTTCAAATACATTGTTATAATAATACTTTGCAAACGTTTTACGTAGTACTTCATTTTTAGCAAACCAAACAACCCCTCAAACTCTATAAATATCTCAAATGTAAAGGCATCGACTTCACATATAAATGATTGCAAACAAAATCAACACTTTCCAAACATGTTTACTACGTAAAATCAACCAGAAAGTTACATAACACTTTTGTATTCAGACAATGTGCAGAACAAAATCTTATCCATAAGCAACTAAATTGTAAACTCAAGCAAGTTCAATTAACAGTAAAAGATAACCTATGTCATGAGCAACAAACTTAATTTCTCCAAAAAATAATAAATAAAAAAAATCAATTTCTGTTTACTAAAATTAAAAGTATGGATTTTTAATGACCAATTCTTGAATACATGTAATACTCAAACCATTTGATAAGACCTTTGAAAAACTTTAAACTATCAACATTCCCTATATTTCCATGATTTTACCAGCAAACACACGTGAGTTTCATCCATTGCTGATATAGGAGTCAACAATTGGAATCCGTTGCTTGCAGGACATAAATATTTTGTAGATGAATGATGAGTAATTGTTTAGTGAACTGTGTAGAAATCCAAAAGATGTGATAGATATTATGGACTTAACTATGTTTTCACTTTCTAAAGTAAATGAAATAAGTCAACAATTTCTCAAATTTGGTTTATATCAGAACCTAGCTGAATGGGACTACGATTTATCTTTACACAAAATGAGTGAACTGAAATTTCAAACATGTCACCAATTTTTTTGTGTAAATAATGATAATGGATAAACAATAGAATATGCAAGCTACCTTGGTTTAGCGGCTGAGAGTTTTGTCTTTCAACTAAGAGTTCATGGGTTCAAGACCTTGCATTTGCGGTCTGGTGTGTTTGGGTTCGTGTGTGAAAAAAAAAAAATGGATAAACAATAAAATTAAAATTTTGCATTTTTGAGAGCATTTCAGAACCACTTTCTTTATGCATTAGGTTCTCTAAATTTGGCATTAATGAAAGGCAACAATGTGTCTAAATGGATGGTATCCTCCATAAGTTTATTAACATTATCAGAGTATAATATATTATAAATATTATATCATCATATTCTATTTGCATTATTTTGTATTGTAACTTTTAATATTTTGAAGAGGAGGTGTAGTAGTGGTAAGACAATTCACAATAGGACATGCAAAGTTTGCCATGCAAGCCTAGTTCTAATAAAAAACTCAAAGTTATCCAACTTAGATCATCATGTAATGTACGTCCATGGAAGGTGCCTCGTCAAGCTAACTCAGGTTCAAATCAATTTTTTTACCATTGTTCGAGGGTCAAATCAAGATGCATGAATAGAAGTTCAAAAGGCAAGATATACAAAAAGTTAAAGAACCAACATGCAAGAATAGAATTTTAAGAGTCAAGATGACTGAATGTAAGTTATATAATTCATCAAGATTCCTGCATAAAGAGTTATGAAGTATTTTACTGAGTGTTTTGCTGTTTTATTTTCGTTTACATCCTCTCTCGTGTCCTAGAATTTACCCTTTTCAATTTCATCACTGCTTGCAATGGAATTCTCCCTCTTTGTAAGCTCTCTCAAACAATCTACATCTTTCCTTTTTTTTTCACCATCTTTACACACACCATATTACTCCCACCTCTTACAACCTTATCTCCTTATTCCCACCATCTCATCAAATCATAAGCTTATGACAGCCAAACCCGCACACAAAAAGCTTCTCTCTCAAACAAAACCCAAACTAGCCTAACCCTATTGGAAATTGTTATTCATGATTGGAAGGAAACTTTCACAAGCCTCCTTCACCCCAAAACTTCTCCAATAATCTCCTTAACCACAACCTCCATACACCATAAAAGAAGCTCCTTTTCAATCTTTCTACTTCAAAGCTCATTTTTCTGTCTCTATCATGCATCATACTTTATCCAAATGAGATCAATAATTGTTGAAAGAAAAATAGAAGGAAAAGGCAATAATTGTCACTCAAGACGACATGAGAGGATAGTACATGGTAAACACATAAGTCATGAGCAGAAAATTAACAGAAAACAGGCTTACAAAAATTAAATTATCTGAAAACTCACTATATACCAAAATTCTATTAGCAAGCTAAGAAAATTATCCAGCACATATGACATATCCAAAGCTAGTGATGTTTTACAATGTCATTGTAGATGCTACTGGAATATGCATAATTAATGCTAACATAATCATTCATACACAGTGGAAAGCCATGTCCTACCTCATTCATTGCATCTTTTCTTCTTGACAAATCCTTCATAAGAGTCTCTGAATGTTCAAGTACTGAGATTCTCGAATTCCATGGGTGGTGTGTGGAATCTGTAATATGCATTGATTCATATGAATTCTCCAAATACATTTGATCCAGCAATGAGAAAGAATCCCTGCAAAAATTATGAATATTAGATTTTTAAAATCTTAATTAGCATCAGCAACTTAGAATAATATTTTAAAACTACATAATTCCTACAAGTATTATAACAAATTTCATAATGACTCCAAAACTTATGCTTGTACAAGAGAATGTCATCCATGTTCTCCATGCCGGTCTGAATCTCAAAATCAGGCAGATCACTGAACAAATCATCTGAAGTTCTCATACAGCAGTCATGCACCAAACCATCTTCACAAGGACTCGAACTGTTCGATCCATCACACAGATAAAATTGATTCACAGGTGGCACTCTTATATCAGAGTTCAAGTTTGCCAGATTTTCTTCCTCAGATGTATCATTGTATTTCCTATCAAATCCATTAATCTCAAATCCATTAACCCCCCAATGAAACCAGTCTTCTCTTGACGGCGATAGAACCTCAAGTCCATCTAGCTCAGCAGGAACCATGCAATCACTGCTTCCATTCACATGACTCCACTCCATATGGCTGATTCTGCAAAAAAGAACAGGAATTTCTCATTTATTTTATCAATAAACATGACACATAAGATCTACTCTACAAAATTAGATTTATCAATCTTAATATCCACCAATCAAACTTATCAATATTTACCTAAAACCTAACTGAGGCAATGAAAATTAATACTTAGGCTATGTAAAACAAAATTCATCAGTTGGAATCCAATAAACCAGCGAATGAAAAAAAGCTTGTTTCTCTCAACCATAACAAAATAAATAAATTATGATGCAAACACCATCAATGATTCAGAAACAACAACAGCAAGTTTCAGAAGCGAAGGCAAAAAAAATCAAATCTTTGAGAACATAAATCAAAGACCAAGAGGCAAATCAACAAGAACATGAGACCTCAAACCTGAACTCGATTTTTCCAAGCAGGAGCTCTTTCCCTGACACCCTTCTTCTTCTTCGTACACCCTAGGGTTTGTTAGATGAGAAAAATGGGATGAAGGAGAAGATTTTCAGAGCAACCTCAGTCACTCGGCCGCCTTATATTTTCACTTTGGAGTCCGAGAAGTAGTGGCTGAGAAAGCTTGCGATAAAAAACCGAAATTTCATTGGCCTCAGCACCAAAGTTTTCTTCAACTTGTTTTCAGATTTTCGCAGCAATTTTGTGGCTGTCATTGATCCAAGAGAGCAACGATCAGCGTTATCCACACAGAACAGAGATCCCATCCAATCACCACAGCAGTATTTCGTCGTTTGGCGGCACAGTGAACACTAGAATGTTCCCACAACCTCATGCTAATGTTTTGGTTTGCATTCTTTTTTAGGGAAAAAAACTTGCCTACGTCTTGTCTTGTACTCACCGCTCCCTGCATAATAGAGATAATGTTTACTTTATATTGACATTTTATTCGCGTCATATCTCACGTAACATCTTGTAATTTTTATATAACCTACATGTAACATACAGATATGTGAAAACAGAAGCGCGGAACTTATTTATAAGTTCAGGTAGGTTGCAGGTAAATTATATGGAGGTTACATGAAGTTTACAGACGATATAACGCGGATATAATATGGATATAACATGAATATAACATTCATTATGTATGCAGCGCTACGTAAGTCTTACGCACACAAATTTTTCTCTGGGCATTTACATATATACCACACAAGAGGTATTTATTTATTTATTTATTTTTAATTTGTACATTAAAAATTTATAGAATAGGGGTAATTATATAAACACCACTCAAAATATTGATATTTACATATTAAACCTGTGGGTGAATTTTTTGAACTTTGCGTGCCACGATCAAAATATTGAGAATTTGATAAAAATGAAAAATATTGTTGGGGTTTTTGCCATGAATTTTGATATTTGAGCGAGAACTTAAAATTGGAAAAAAAAAGAGGGTGGGGTTGATTTGTAAATAGCAAGTTTCATTTGGTGTGTATGTAATTGCTGGTTTAAAATAATAATTGGTGTGATGTGTGTGTAAGTGCTTCTTTAAAATAATATTTTCAATATGGCAAATATTATATTATTTATTTATTTATTGTGTGAATATATTAATGAATAAGAAAATAAATATAAAGACAAAGTGTTGCCATTTTATAATAGCCTTATGCTTTGCCAAATAGACAAATGATCTATAATAAAGTATAATAGCATTTCTCTATATATTATATATTAAGGAGAGGTGTGTGGCCAATTACAATAGAGAGAAAAGGATGAGCCTCTTATATTTTTTTTCCCTAGAAAATATAATTTAGCTAAGTAAGATGGCCAACACATGACTTCAAAGATATAATTGGAGTGGTGAACATCTAAGCAAACGCCAAATTCTCAAACGACCAATCAAAATAACTCTAATGTCATCTTGAGGATTTCAAAAGCACGAAACCTAAAGTGTGTTTATTATCATCATGAACATGTCGAAACATATGAATTGCCACTTCATCTTCAATATGTAAGTTATTTACATACACTATTGGAGACGTTGAAATTAACGTCCGATAGTTGTGTTGGATTTTTTTCTATGCAAATGTTAGGATTGGATTTGCTGCAGTAAAGTGACGAAATTTAAATTTTGTTACTTGCGGCAGTTTTGCGTCAGATTTAGGCCAACAATTCAACGCAAGATAGTATTCTGAAAACTATGAAACTTAAAGCAGGCTTGCAACGGAGTTTGCATCCAATAAAGCGACACAATAACTTTATTAATAAACGTCAACCTATACCAAACACATAAAGGATAAAATATCCATTGCAAATAACACATCTTTTGCGTATTTAACTGCGGTGAAAATCTCTGACACAAAGAAGACGAAAATCCGACACAGAAGACAAAAATCCGACGCAAATGACCTAAAATACAAAATCCAAGTGCATATCCTTTTTTTTCTCCATCAAAACTGCAAAACATAGGATTGACATTACCTCTTTCACTCAAATAGATGGAGAGTCCATTTATGAGGCATGATAGAGGTTCAAATAATTACTTAGAATGTGCCCACATCATGCTCTATCTTATTGGATGATCATTCAAACCTTTTACAAGGAATCTCTGAGATCTATAATAGATGGTGCTGCATGAGGATTATTTATGTCTAAAACCTTTTGATGAAGCCTACCAATTAATAGAGGAAATGACCACTAATAGTTTCCAATGTCTTGCTGAACGAGTTACACCCAGAAGCTAGCAAGTGCGTTCATGAATCTGATGTGTTAGCTATTCAGTGACCCAATTAGTTGCTATCTCTAGGAAGTTAGATAATTTGGGGATGAATCCCATGCAAGGACTTTTCAACAATGAAGGATTATGGTATGGACTGGTGGTAGATCCTAGTATGTCAAACTTAGAATCTATAAATACCATAGAAAATCATGGTCATAACCCCTATTCCAACACCTAAACCCGAGGCTAGAGGAACCACCCAAATTTTCCTTGGAATAATAGCAACCATCAATGGGGAGACACTCAGAACAACTATGTAGGTAAATGATCATTCCAAGGCAACCCCAAAATCAACAATATCCAGTAGGAATTCAAGCTAACTCCTAACCTGCCTAAAGGAATCACTTATTGAGGAGTTAATCATTCAAATGGGGAACACCATACAGAGCCAAGTTGTAGCCATTAAGAATTTGGAAACTCAATTAGGACAGCTGGCGAACTCAATGAACAATAGACCCCCAGGTGCACAGCCTATTAACACTGAGATAAATCCAAACAACCAAAATTTGGAGCAGTGCAAGGTAGTAAGAACCAGAACTGGAGTTGAAAAGTAAGTTGGCTATTCGAATGATAATACACTAGTGAAGCTTGTTTTAGGTAATGTTTCCTCTATCATTTCGACCCAACTGAGAGACTTGCACCTCCGTTCCCTTAAAAATTAGTAGTTTTACCATTCCATATGTCATATGAACTAAATTTCAAGGACAATCACTTTGTGACCTAGGATTCAATGTCAATCTCATGCCTTTGAACAATTTCAAATAACTTTGAGGAGGAGAAATTAAGCCTACAAATTTGACACTTTAATTAGCAGATCTATCAGTGATGCATCCCCTAGGAATAGTTGAAAGCTTGTCTATCACAATGGAAAGATTCACCTTTCTGGTTGATTTCATAATTTTTTATTTAAAAGTTGAAACTGGGATGCATGTGATTTTCGGGAGACTATTTTTAGACACTGGAAAAGTTATTATTGATGTTCAAGAGGGGAAGATAATTTTACAAGAACATGAATAAGTAGATACCTATAATATTTTTAAATTATCAGACCTTCCCCAAGCCTATAGAGATGTTTTGTTAGTGCCACAGAAGCCGATCATGAGGACTACATATTCTTCTACTGGCCCTGCATAGAGCTCATCCCAAGAGAGAAGAGAGATTTTTTCATGGCATCCCAAGACTTCAAGTTGAGACCCTTCAAGTGTTGAGGTGATCGGGTGCTTGAAAGATATGTGTATAGAGATACATGATGTCCACATGCAGACACAACACTATGTGGAGCAGCACCAATGACAATATTGATACATGCACCGATACATTCAAAAGGTGTGGTGATCACCATGCTCAGTGACCTTCTTGACTGCACTGAAATTTGAGATTTCTATAATGGATGATGACGACATAGATGAGACTGACAATGACCAGGAGACTCTGACATTATCATGAGTTTACACTCAGCGATGGGCTTACAAGTAATTGAGTGTTTACACCCTTCTTGCCAGCAAAGTAGAGTCAAGGTGGTCATGTTAATGACTGGGGTGAGGTTTTCATTGTTAAATGTCTTGTATCATGTGTCTGTGTTGTTGTCCCTACTAACCCTACATGGCTAGTTTCTTCAGGACGGCTACCACATTGTTGTTTGGCTCAGTAGTGAGTGCTAATTTATGTGTTTTGTTGTCCCTACTGAGTGCCTTTGGCACATTTATGTACTCTTTTTTATTTTCATTTATACATTGAAATTTGTACCACATTTGATTACCATCTTGCTGATTTTACTTGTTGAGCTTGTACCTTACTTTTAGATATTCATGTGATTATCCCACATTTACTTCTTTTTCTTGCATTTATTGGCTTTTTCCTTACTGTTACTTTATGTTATTCATGTATGAAAAAAAAATAAGTTTGGGGGAAAAGAAAAATGTACCTTATTATAAACCTGAAGGGTAATTAACATAGCTCGGTAAAAAAATTAAATTTTCATTGGGCAATTCTTATTAGGCACACTGATTAATTCAAATTACTTATCATAATCTATTAAAAGAAGATACATGACATTAAAGAAAAATTAATTTTATTAAGTTAATAATGAGATGCAACACTTATAACCTCAACTTTACTTAAAAGAGCCTGTAGATTATTAAAAATATGTAATTTAAGTGCTAAGTAGCAAACCAAGAATGTTGGTAATTCTTTTCAGTCAATTTTAACTAAATCAATATGACTTTAAGTCTTAACTAGAAATGATAACTTGGAGGTGAAGTATTAAAATATCAAGTGTTTAGTTTTTATCTCTTGAGAAACATTATCTTCCTTCACATTTAAAACTAGAAAAGAAAGAAAAAATAATATCACCAGATATAGTAATTCTCATGAGAAAAAGAAAAAGAAAAAGAAAAGAAAAAAAAAGGAAAATAAAAATATAAAAAAGTAGAAGAAAAGAAAATTCTCTATGGAGAAGCTTGAGGTTGACATAATAAAAATTCAAGAAAAGAAAAAAAAATTAAAATGATGAATAGTGGGACTTAAGTGATAAAGCTTGGCCTTGATCCTTTAAGGAAAAACCATGTTAAAAGTTATATTTAAGGGAAAGAGTCAAGAGAGTGTTAAGTTAGCTAAGATTTACTGAATCTGTATTAACAGGAATTCAAGGTGAGTGAAAAAGACTAAAATTAAATAGAATTTAAGGATCTATGAAGTTTTCTTAAGGGTAAAATGAAGGGAATTACAGAAAAGTCAACTAATTGACCCTTTAATGACATTTAACACTCATTATAGCTTTGATAAACATTTTGAATGATTGGGATCCTACGAGAATGTCTGTTCAAGTCATAATATCTAACTGAGCCATGTGATTACTTGAGGGCAAGTAATAGGATAATTTTGGAGGTACTGACATACATCAATTTTACATGATTTTACCAGCATTTCTCCCTACATTTTACATGTTATTTAGACACATTTATTACAGATTTATGCTTAAGAAAGGTTTTCTATTAATGTTGTGTAGGTTGCAGGAGTTGAATACGAGCAATTTGAAACGAAAACTCAAGCAAAAAGATACCCCAAAACTGCGTGACCACACTTGAAAGTGGCGTGACCACTCCAGGTATGAAAGCAATGTAGCGTAATTGTGCCGTATTTAGCGTGACCATGCCATATTGGGTAGACTAGCAGTGTGACCATGTCACCTTCGAGCATGACCATGCCACCCTTGCAATTTTGTGGTGTGACCACACCAATGAGCGATAAAACACTTTAGAAAGGAAATTTAATGCCCTAAGTCGTGATTCCTATTATAAAATAAATGTTTAGGGCTTCATGAAAGGGGTTATGCATTCAAGTGTGATTGGAGGCGGCTAGGGTAAGGTTTAGAGAGAATTTTGTGAGTTTTCCTCAAGGCCTTCTTCCTCCTTTGGAGAAACCTTGTAAAATGAGAGTTTCATGTATTTTGTGAGTTTTGAGAGACTTGTATGAGAGGAAGGAGTGATGCACCTATGCAGATAATAAATTCTTATAAGTCTATCATGTATTTGTTCCTTCCAATGAATCTATGCATAGTTTTACTTGCTAGGTTTTTCTCGACGATGTGTGGCTAATTTCATTTTTTGTGATTCTATGATGTAAGGTTAGTAGATTTAATAGTGATTTTTTTCACAATGTTTTTTTGTTAGCATTTTCTTGTGCTTTCATGATCTTGTTGTTAGTTAACCTTTGAACATTATTATCATAGTCTGACCAACTAAGATTTTAAAATGTTTTGTGAAGCTATGTCCTCTAACTATTGTGTAGTCAAAACAAATGGGTTAATTACAGTATTCCGAGAGGATAAACATATTTTGGTGGAATTTTGCAATCATTCTTGTGGATCAGAAAAGTCGTGCAGAATATCACGGGGATTGAGAAAGCTTCAACTTCATGTATTATAGGTTTCTTTTGACCTAGATATAGGCATAATGATTAATATATCCCAATTGACAAAAAATCACATAGAAAAATATATAAGAAAATCACGATCACCATGATTTCCAAATCATTGAGACACGAGCCTCATAAATCTTGAAGGAACTCAAATAAATCTTTCCAGTGTTTTTGCTTTCTAATGTCTGCTAATTTCTCTGTTTGCTAGAATCCTAGGATTTAAAACTCTTATTGTGAACATGCCGAGCTAGGTTAACTAAGTTAGTAAAATAGAAATTTTTCTGTAGAAACAACTATTAGACTTTCTCTATGGGATCGATATGTGGTACTCTTTCATCAAAATATTACTTGAGACGTGCACATGCGTTGTATGCCGGACTTACACTGTGCGATGTTTTGGTGCGTCATGTTGCAATATATATATATATATATATNTTGTATTTTCTCATATGACATGTATATGATAGAAAATAAGTTTGGGGGAGGTAGTTATAAATGTACGATTCCCTGCTAAGATGTTGACTGTAGTTTAGAATATTGAATAATGATGGGAAACCACGTAAATTAACTAGATTCGATAAGACCTTCATTAGAAATGTAAATATTGATTAATTCAGGGTTAAAATGAATTTTCTAATAACTGAGTCCTCAAAATCATAAAACATCTACAATAATTAAACTGGTAAAATTTAAATAGAATAAATTAATTGGGGATATTTAAGCCTTTTTTTCTTTTAGTTAACTATTTCTTCCCTTTTTTTCAAATGGTTTCATTAATTGGTTGTAAGTTTTCTTTCGCTTACACAACATTCTTGTCAACTTAGTTTTGTATTATTTGGAATGATAATAATAATTTAGTAATATTTTTGTTTAAACTCACTTTTGTGAGGATGTTGGTGGTTATTGATAGCTTGGCTGGATGATTGAGTTCTTTCTCTTTTCATAATTTACATTTTGGGGCTTTTAGGTTTTTGTTTTTTTTATTTTGTTTACTTTTTTAAGCCATCTTTTGTGCAAAGTTTGCACGGAAATGTTTTTCCTCTTTTGTGCTAAGTTTGTGCGAAAGTTTTTGATGGATCCTTTGACCATGGGAGGCTATCTATGAGGTTCTCAAACATTAAAATGGACATCAAACATGTGCCATTTCAAATAAATAATGCCAACAAAGTGTAACCATTTATGAGCTCGACCACACCAGTCCAAATCATAATTTTATACCTAAAACATCTGTTCAAGGTTTTTATGAATGTCCTGAGCTATAAGAAGCTATGTATCAATGGAATACAGTCTCATAGAATTCAAGTGGATGTCCCACATGTGATACATCAAGAATTGATGCCAATGGCTGTGTCATTCTATGACGTGGATGCATCAGTTCAAACCCTAGTTTTGAGATATAAACACTCGTCGGGGAGTTCTCGTGGATGTCTTGAGTTATTGGAAACTATGCATGAATGCAATATGGTCTCACAACATTTAAGTGAACATCCTACACATGTGACAAGCAAAATGGATTTCAACACACATCTAACAATTAAACTTGATTTGAGTTAAATTTAATTTTCTTGTATTTTCATGAGTAATTTGAGATAGATTCAAGTTTAGCAGGTCTGAAGATTTTATGATGAATAAAACTCCATTTTTTTTAAAGTAAATTGGTATTTTTGAGGTTATTTGGAATCATATTATAGTTGATTTAAAAAATATTTTCAAAATAAGAAAATTGATGTTTATTTTTAGATTTGTGCAGAAGATTCCAAGAATTCGGGCTGATGAGTGCATGGAATCATATTCTAAGAATTATCTAATATTTGTTATGAGATACTCATCTCAAATAAAAATGACAAAGTATATTAAGTCAAATATTTACTAATTCTCTATAAAGAAATTAGACTTGTGTATTTGTGATAATAGTTATTTCTTCATAGTGAGTATGTAAATGGTATCAAATTTTATTAATATGTTAAATACATTACACATTTTCATTTTTTTTAAATAATTTTATGTTATTTTCATATTGTGCAAGTATTATGCCTTATATATAGTTGAAGAAGATTAGTAATAATATATGCATAACAAGAGAAGTATGTTTAGCATACTTATGATACTGATGCTGATGAGAAAATATATGAAAGGTCAAGCCATAGGGAAATGTTTAATAAATTATGATGACTTACATAGGAAATGACATAAGAACGAATAAGATGGACAATGTTTATGGATAAATGAGTTTATTGGCCCTCCATAAATATACAAGTGTTATCAAGTGTTATCGAGGGATTCTTTGATAATTGCTTTATTGAAGCAATTCTTTCATCGACTACTACTCTAGGACAACAAACTAGGTGACAATTATCTATAAATATGCCTAAACATGCATGACTATTATATGACATTTCTAAGACTATGACAAGTAAAAATGGGAAAGAATTACGTAAGCAATAGTTGTTTTTTTAATCTAGTTTGCGAGTATATTGAATGATTGTACACACAATAGTTATAATTTCATTCCTTACAAACAATCGCGCTCATTGTTTATTAATCTGTTAAATTACTTTTTCAATTGTCAACTATGCTCATTGTCAATTCATGTTTTGTGCATCAAACTAGCTCTATCTATGATTATTGATATTTTTGTCAGTTAAAAAAAAAACTAGCATGAGATATATTATTCCTTTTTCTTATATTTTCAACTTCGTTTTCTACATTTTTATCTCACCAAGCTTTAAGTTTCACCCAACAATACTCTAGTTTCTAGCTCTTGCTTCTGATAAAGAAAGGAAGAGATTGGATTGCAATAAGGTGATCAGATTTTGCCTTCATTTAACTATTTTGATTTACAGATTTAAGTATATTAAACAAATGGAATAATTAATAGTTTACAATGTCTAATATGGATATGTGGTATGTCTTAATTATCTATGAAACTGATTAGAAGCATCTTAGCTTATATTAATGAATTTTGATAGCAAAAATTTTTCTTGACTTCAAATGAAATAATGGAATGTTTGGCATCGAATGCATTGATCTACCGAAATTAATCAAAAAGTCTGCTTTTTTCTTATTCAACCAAAAAGCATTTTGCATTTCGCACAATCTTTTCAAGTTTTGTTCAACAAAGAGTTTTTAATAGTAGAAGTTACAAATCTAAGATGACTAGCAGATCAAACATTCTACTGCATGTAGGATATATATAAACGTAATACATTCTTCCATGCATCGCAAACATTAAAGAGAGTTATTTGCTTTTTATTACTAATTCATACTAGTTTGAGATTGGTTATTCCTCACAAGGACTTAGCATAATAAGCAATAAATGATTTGTTAATTAGTTTGTTCAAGTAAGTTTTATATACATGTCACCAAACTCCTTTGTATTTACACATATGCAAACACCTAAAATTTAATTTTTTTCAACATATGCCTCCTCACCTATGCATAAACATTGCATTTAGCATTTTAAAAGCAGAAAAAATCATATTTTTTTATGTGATATGAATGATTTGGGAGGTTTAAAAGTAAAAAAGGAGAGTATATGTGTTAGATACCTAAATACAAAGGATTTGGCTGGTATGTATGTAAATGCCTCTTTGTTCAATGCAATAGCTAGGGAAGGACCGAATGCTTATTTTCCATAAGAGCAAACTGTATTCAGTACATAGCAGAAAGCAGAAGACAAGATTGTTCAGTTCAAAGTTTATGATAGCTTGACCAAATATAAGAGATTCGTATATATACAGTAGAAAAACTAATAAACCGTAAATGACAGAAAAAAAAAATTCCCTGGAAAGATTCAAAACTTTGATGGAATCCTTTAGTTCAAATCACCACTTCTCATAATCGAGGAGACTGTCGCACCAAGCGAAATCGTCCGTGGAGCTCCGAATAGGCGAATCAGAGAGGAAGAATTCCGGTGCATCCTCCATGAAGATATGGGTAAGAAAAGGACTTAGAGGAATGGTGTCCTGTACCTGCAGCGCCGTCTGATCTTGTTGGAAATGGGAAGAATCCATGGCTGCATTGGAGGAGGCTTCTCCTTGGAGGAAGCGTAACCTCTCTCTAATCTCTGTCAGTTTAGAACTCANAACTGTATTCAGTACATAGCAGAAAGCAGAAGACAAGATTGTTCAGTTCAAAGTTTATGATAGCTTGACCAAATATAAGAGATTCGTATATATACAGTAGAAAAACTAATAAACCGTAAATGACAGAAAAAAAAAATTCCCTGGAAAGATTCAAAACTTTGATGGCATCCTTTTGTTCGAATCACCACTTCTCATAATCGAGAAGACTGTCGCACCAAGCGAAATCGTCCGTGGAGCTCCTCATAGGCGAATCAGAGAGGAAGAATTCCGGTGCATCCTCCATGGAGATATGGGTAGGAAAAGGACTTAGAGGAATGGTGTCCTGTACCTGCAGCGCCGTCTGATCTTGCTGGAAATGGGAAGAAGCCGTGGCTGCATTGGAGGAGGCTTCTCCTTGGAGGAAGCGTAACCTCTCTCTAATCTCTGTCAGTTTAGAACTCANGACAAGATTGTTCAGTTCAAAGTTTATGATAGCTTGACCAAATATAAGAGATTCGTATATATACAGTAGAAAAACAAATAAACGGTGAATGACAGAAAAAAAAATTCCCTGAAAAGATTCAAAACTTTGATGGCATCCTTTTGTTCAAATCACCACTTCTCATAATCGAGAAGACTGTCGCACCAAGCGAAATCGTCCGTGGAGCTCCTCATAGGCGAATCAGAGAGGAAGAATTCCGGTGCATCCTCCATGGAGATATGGGTAGGAAAAGGACGTAGAGGAATGGTGTCCTGTACCTGCAGCGCCGTCTGATCTTGCTGGAATTGGGAAGAAGCCGTGGCTGCATTGGAGGAGGCTTCTCCTTGGAGAAAGCGTAACCTCTCTCTAATCTCTGTCAGTTTAGAACTCATGGCCAGCATTTCTTGTGAAGCCAGCGGAAGAGAAGGAGAAGGAAAAGGGGTAGCCATCTCAGATCTACGAAATTGGACATACCGCTCTTTTATCCAGCGAAATTCGTCGGAGTCTTGCTCCGGCCAGGATTGGACGGCGTTGAGTTCCGGCGAGAAGGAGGCAACGAGCACGTCGACGCCGCAGAGGAGGGAGAGTTCGGAGGCCTTCTTCTTCAACCCTGTCACTCTGGTCATGTAAGTTGCGCGGCGGGCTCTGGAGTTCTTTCGGTACTTCATCTCCAGCTTTGCTCGCCCCATTCGTCTGATCTCTTTCGTCTCTCTGCTTCTCTGCTGCGTCTTTTTTTTTGGAAACAAAGCCAAATTTCAAACTAAGGGAGGAAAAACCTTTTTTTTTCTGACCGTTGGAAGTAGCCGTTGTTAATGAGGGTCGTTCTCCACTTAGTAGTTCATGATTGCTAAGTACAGATTAATTTGAAGTGCAATTACGCCATTGGTTGATGCAATTTTGACTATTAATGGAACGGGGAACGTGCTCTGCGTTCTTTCCATGAAGTGAGGGAGAAGCCTTGGTGATGGAGAATAAAATTATTTGGGCTCTAAAAGGAAGGCAGTGTTCAAATAATATATTTTATTTGAAATCTTTTAGAATATTTTGGCTAAATAAGCACCCGGGCGTAAACGAAGCTCGTGTTCGGCTCGTTTATATTTCGAGCTCAAAAAGTGTGTTCGTGTTCGGCTCGTTTTGGCTCGAAATATTACTCATCAAGTTTATATATTAAGTAGTATTTTAAGAAAATCTAATTGACTAAAGGCTACAAGGATATATAATCAATTAAAATATTGATTAAGAAAATAGAAAAAAAAATTATTAAATTAAATTCAAATGCTGTTTTAATATAAATAATAATTTTTAAATCTTGCTCAAATTCTTATTGTCTTATGACTACATGATTAGGGTTGTTAAAAAGGACTTTTTGTTCGTGAACAGCTCGTGTTCGGCTCGTTAAGCAAACGAGCCGAAAACGAGCTGAGCATGGCTCNGCATGGCTCGCTAGTGTTTGGCTCGTTTACACCCCTAATGGTAAGAGCCCAAAATGCAGTGTTCAACTAATATATTTCATTTGAAATCTTTTAAAATTTGCTAAATAAACATACTAATTCATACTTTATTATTTTGTCAGAATAAAAAAAAAAGTAAATGTAAATCAAGCCTTTAAAGTTGGCGGTGACAGGTGGTTAGTAGTGCTAAAGATATAACATAATGCATGGGGTGCACTGTCTTACTTGCAGACTCTGCAAGTGTGTGTGTTAGCATTTCTTCTTCCATACAAGTTGTGGCATCGTTGCATTCTGGGGTAATAAAGCTTATCTTTATTGTTATGTTTCTGACTTATAGCTTCATTGTTATTGTTATGAAGAACAAACACCATAAAGGCAAAGGTAACAGCTACAATACTCGGTCTAAAGGAAATCAAGATCGTCCGAACAATCAATCAAAAGATTTGGAATTTGTTATTCGTCATATCTATTACAATATGAGACAGATTGCTTCTAAGTGTTGGCATAGATTAAACATCAACTTTCAACCCAAGAACTCCATAATTCCACAGACATCAACTCCGCATGCAACACATATTATGTCTTCCACTCCTTCAAACAAATTTGGTTGGTATCTTGACATTGGAGCTACCTCTCATTTAACCACAAATTATCATCAACTACATCAACTAGAAGCTTATTAAGGTAGCGAGATTGTGATGTTTGGCAATGACAACACTGTTCCTATTCAACATTGAGGTAATGGCATATTGCGCACCCCTAATCGTAAGCTAATTCTCACTCAATTATTCCACACACCTTACAAATCTTATAAATTGATATCTATCTCTCAACTTGCTCGTGATAATAATTGCATGATTATTTTTTTATTATAATAGATATCAAACAAAGGATCATACTACCCGACAACTTCTTCTTCAGGGTCACATTCACACCACTCCTCAAGCTCTAGCCTCGGTCACCTCAATTAGATCATTGACATTAAAGGCTTGGGCACGCCAGTTAACCGATTCTGCAACTTATAGCTAAACAACAACCAAGTACAACAACCAAGTTTACAGATTTCAAGCAAATTTTCTTTTTGCATTCTTGGGTCACAGCTAAATGTCATCATGATCCTTTTTCTAATTCTACTAGTTCTCAATGTAAGCCTTTAGCTTTAATTCATTCTGATGTGTGGGGTCAATCACTAAGCACTTCTACTCAAGGATAAATATATTATGTGTTATTCTTAGATGATTTTACTGGATATACTTGGATCTATCTAATGGTACAACTATGAAATCATTACTCAATTTTCAAATTTCAAACAAGAAGTTGAACTTCTATTTAATCAAAAAATAAAGAATGTATGGACAAACAATAGAGGAGATAAGATCAATCATCGATTCAAAATCCTGAGCTCAACCACATCATTGCTTTTAGGCTCTTTTTCATTTTCTCTTATTTTTAAAACCCTTATTTATTTTTGTTCTATTTTTTCTAATAATATCTTGTTGTTTGGAGGAGATTTGATTTTATTATGAGTAGCTGCAAAAATAGATTGATTAGGAGTGAGAAGGATCCCTTTCTCTATATTTTCTTTCTCAGATTGAGACTTGAGAAGAATCTTTTCAGCTAATAACTCATTAACCACTGAGTCAGGTGTTGGAAGAGTATTGTAGTGTAAACTATTTCCACGAAGACCTTCAAAATTATCTTAAAGAGCCATTAAAAACCGAACCAAACGTTTTCTTCTCTACAATCAGTGTATGATTTAAAAGCTCGTAATTTTGCAAATTCAGTAAGAGATATCTGATCCCAAAAGTTAGTCATGACAACATAAAATTCTTGGATGCTCATGTTGTTAAGTTGAAGAGCACGAATATATATCTCTAATTGAAATTATTTTGCAAAATTTGACTGCACATATAATCTTTCTAAATGATTCCAAACTTTTTTGGCGGTTTCATATTTTGCTAATTAGACACTGATTGATTATGAAACCGAGTTATTGATCCAAGTGATTATTTTTTAATTGTTTTCTTTTCATACTTCCAAAATTTCTTCATATTTTCCATATTTTTCATCTATGAGCTTAACAGAGGTTCCATAAACATAACTTCACATTCTTTTGCCTTTGATAACTCTAATATAAGTAATTTTTTCAATTTAATTGCACACTAATAGACCGAAGATAATCATCTTTTTCATCAGTCATTACTACTATTATCAATACAAAAAAAAAAAAAAAAAAAAACAAAAGAAAGGAAGATCAAATATCAATAATAATAGATCAACCGAAAAACTGCAATTGGGTCTATTGCTAGAGACTGCAAATGACGCCGAAAATTGGTTCTATCGCTGAAAACTGTAAAATAACCCAAAAGCTGCAAACAGATCCCTGAAAATTTTCTTTTCGGGTCTTTGATCCACGAAAGCTATGAATGGATTAGAACTTGCTCTGATACCATGTTAAGAATTGCAATTGAAATAGAGAAGAAGAAGAAGAGAAAGAGAAGAGACAATGGAAAAGTGACTAGGGTAAAATAATAGAAATATAAAACTATAATACCTAACACTTGCTAAGCAAGACCATCATCTTTTCACAAAAAAAAAAATAATAAATAATAAAACAACAACAACGGTGAGCCATTGTTATTCTATTGATTTGCACATCAATGCTCAAGTAAATTGCTGCAACATGCTGAGAATCTGGTGTATTTGACACTATCAGCAACTAGTCATATATCTATATATATATAGCATTACATGAAGTTATTTTTTTTACCTACCATAGATATTTGTTTTAATGACCATATTAGTTATGTTAATGCAATGCTTAGTTAGACCCTTATTAGGAGTGTACTCCCCATTTGTTGGTTAGTTTCTCCTCCTCTTTCCTGCTATAAAGAGTGAAAAAATATTACCTCAGAAGTACTGATGCATCAGTATCAGTACTCCAATGAGGAGGTGTCACATATACAATGGTCCCACCATAATGTCACGTGACACCTCTCCATTGGATTATTGATGCATCAGTACTCAGGTAATATTTTTTCATAGATAATGGAGGTGGAGATGATGCACCTTTTTTGCGTTTACGAAAATTATAGCATATTTTGGGTTTCCTCTCTCTGGTTTGCCTGCTCTGTTCTTGTTTTTTGGTTTTGATTCATCAGGTTTTACACCAGTTCGGTATCAGATCCAACTATGGCACACAGCGACAGAACTTCAGCCCATGACGGCGATCGTTGCTGGGCATCTTGCGGGACTCACAGGCGCGTCTCGAGCGTTGGATGGAAGGTCTCACCACCGGCTTACAACTCTATCACTGAGATGCAGCAAGAGCTTCAATTCCTTCGTAATGGAGGATTGATGATTCCGACAACCACACACATCAATGACCGAGGAAACCGCCAATATGAATCCTAGATGAAGAGCCACACAGCAACGTAATCAACCTTTAAACCTAGATCATGGCCGAGTCGATAGAGAAAAGCTACAACAATGTCAATCTCAGTTCTCAGATTTCAAATTTGATGCAGACGAGCTGCTCGAGGAATTTCCCAATCTCATTCGACCGGGTAGGGATCATTTTTAAAATGATTATAAAGTAAAATTTGATATTCCTTCCTTTAACATGGAAAAATATTACATGATGACTCCTAACGCAGAGCTACGTTCGGAGTCCACTGATATGCGGATATGTGAAGGAGACAGAAAAAAAAAAATCATTTTAGCGCAAGAAAATATTCCTCCCATGTTATTTCACATTATTCATGTGTTGTTGTGGTGATATTTATGTGTTATTGTGTTCTGAGAATATTCTCGGTGTTATGATAACACAATAACAAATCAATATCACCACAACAACACATGAATAATGCAGAATAACACAAGAGAAATATCTCATGTGTTACCGGGTTGGATCACAGGAAAATGCGCTCGTTTTCTTAAAGTCACGTGTCTGCATATCAGTGGACTCTGAACGTAGCTCTATGTTAAGAGTCCTGATGTAATATTTTTTCATTTTGCTTCAACATCCACCCTCATATCAAAGATTATTTGGATTGAGAGCAGGTTGTAGAAGATTTATTACAGAAGAATTTAAATCACCATCAATTCCATCGGAACAAATAATTTGATGACATTGCCAAAATAGTCTTAAAATTAACATTTCAAAAATAATTTGAAAAATTTACATAAATACCACAAAATTCCTATGTAGTTATACATAAATACCACTATAAGTTTAATTTATCACGTTCAGTTTAAAAAAAAATATATTTTTTAATTTTTATAAAAAATATTTTGTTTGATTATTTAGCTGAACAAACCCAAAAACTAAAATTTAAATAAAATTTCTTAATATATTTCAACATCATTTATATACGTACCGCTCAATTTCTATGCATTTGTATATGTAGTAACCAAACTTTAGTTTTTACATTTATGCCGCCCAAATCATTCATATCTTACTAAAATTATAATTATTTAAATTTTTAAAATGTGAAATACACATTTTCTTGCATAAATAAGGTTGTATTATTATAAAAATTAAACTTTTATGTGTTTGATATGTAAATACATAGGAATTAAGTCCAATACTTTAATTTCATAAAAAAACTAAAGCTTATCATATATGCAACAATTGATTAAAATCAAACGAGGATTCGTGAAATTCAATTGATATTACGCATTTAAGAGATGTAATTCGTACTACTTGTTCAAAATCTAACTCCTACAAACAATCAAATTTTGATTTACTCATCATCGAACCGTTTAAACTGAATTAAACTTTAGTTTGGTTTGGATTTTGGTTGCAATAGATTTAACCTATTTACAAACCAATCAAACCAAACCGACCAAATGCTCGCACTCACAACGAAAGGGTGAGCTAGAGAGTTGAGTTTAGGTCAATGGTTCAACGAAACTTTTACATTAACTACTCCCATTTCTATAAGACTATGATTATACTTAGATCTCTAGGGATCTCTTACTGCTACTGTTCATCTACTGCATCGTCAAATCACTTGCAACGTCGGTGAACCGTCTGCATTGAGAACGCTCGACATCATTTTTGACGTTATAATGAAGTTATAGAATGTCCCATGAGAATGAAAAAATATTGCGTCTGGAGTCCGGACGCAGAGTTACGTCCTAAACAACGGACGTGATAAAGCAGGAAGGAGCGGAGCTCGGACTCCTTTGTCGGAACGCAACTTACGTTCGGACTCTGGATGATCACCTGTATCAAGCTACTTGTACTCTCAGTCAGTTGTTTGGATCTGACTGCTTAAACTTCGCCTATTTGTTGTTTGTTGGACTGAATCTCTTGGTGAATTGGGACTATAAAAGGTTAGACTTTCTACTCCTAGTGGTCCATCATGGCTGTTATTGGCTATACAGTTGGCCTCCTTGATTTACTACTATTTGAAATTTACTATTATTTTTCATAAATTTGGTAAAAGGAAGATAATCCTTATCATTTATCAGTCTAATGTCAGCCATCTAAAATGAGCATTGCCAGACAGCTCTGATCTCTCACGGGACAGTGTTTTGCAAATTTAGAAAGGATGTGGTTTGTTCAGTTATTCTGCCATGCTAAATTCAGCCGAAGCAGTCTCTCTCATTTAGAGTTCATCAATGCAATCTTACTATATTTATTAGGTGTTGAAAGTTGAGATAAATTTACTTTCTAACGGCGAGTTTTGGGGCAGCATGTTCAGGCATTAAGGGTCACCAGTCAGTCCTCCTGGATTCCATAGCATGGCTGTGAAAAGCAAAAAGAAGTTCTTATGGAGGCAATGAAAGTTGGATTAGGAAGCACCTCAAGGTTCCAAGGTTTTGCTAAAAGTTGTATGAGATGATATAATAAAATTTAAGATTATTTTAATATAATTTAATTAATGTAGCAATAAGTTGAATCTGAGATCACATGTGAATCAGACATAAGGAATTGAGCGAAAATAAGGAGAGACAATAGAGAGAGAAAATGAATAGTAAATGTGCTCTCCACCCTTAATTAAATGTTTCTTCTGCTTATAGAGGATTTAGTAAAATCATGTTATTATATTTTTGCTCCCATTAAAGAGGAAGCATTTAGTGGGGGTGATCCAGCTTGATCGTTTTGGTTTGATTGGCTGATGCAACTCAATTGACTACCCTCAATCCCTAATGAAAGCCTTTGGAGTCTTCACGGGATGGTTGGAGAAGCTTTGTGAAATTGGATTTTCCTTTGGACCGACTCTATTGGAGGGATAGGCTATCACGTCGAGTCAGTGTTTCCGTAATAGTGTGCTCGGATGCTCTTTTATCTCGTTTTCGATAAGAGGGCTTGTGCTTGTATCATTTGGTCATCTTCTTGTTTGCCTTGCGGCTCAGTCTGCTTTTGCCTTCGACTTGTCTCATTCGGTCAGCTGACCCCAAAAATCTCCAGACAGTAGGTCTGCATTATCATACTTTTTTTTTTTTCTGGACCGTCAGTCTCGTACATATTTTAATTTCTCGATTCTCATGTTTCTTGAAAATGATGCTCCGATACGAATAGAAGAATTAAATGTAAATAGTAGATTTCATTTATTATTTAATTCATGAATCAGTAATTGAACTCTCTTGATTTTCAATTTCTTAAGCATTGAAAGTCCTTCCTAAGGGCTAATTTTCTTGGTGCCCTCTTTTGTTCCAGTTGTTGCCTTTCATACATTCTGCGCCGTGATGGAGAAGATGAAGAAAACCCAATGGCATGTTCTTGAAAAATGTCTGATCCACCTTGCTTTTGGAAAGCCAAAATGTTGAAAGAGGAAGCTTGTCGTGAGGAGAATTTAGCTTACACTTATGGATGAAATAGACTCGTCTGAATCCTTGGTAGAACACGAAGGAAAACCTTGATGAAAGACTAAAATCTTGATCCAATCCTAGCATCTCCTTTCATTGCTCAGGGACTCCTTGTTGGACAAGCTGTTTTGGTGGCTTCTAGTCCACTCCTGTTGCTTTTGCCAGTTCTCGCTAGTAATCCTAGCATCTCCCAACAGTGTCGCTTACAATATACGTTAACCGAAGGTAAACAGTTTTTAGCTGAGGATGGTGAGGTTGACCATCCTAAAAATCATCTGCATCCCTCTGAGACTCATGAGGAGGTCACACAAGGAGCTTTGAAGTCCCCTGATTCATTATTTGAACGCTTGGACGAGATGGAGAATTGTTTTGCTCAAGTGGCTGGGATCTAAAGGGGTGTGGAGATGCATTTCCCGAGGTAGATTGATCCAATGCTCCTCCATTCAAAGAGGATCATTGCCGCAAGAAAGCCTTGGCTGCTGACTCCAACAAGATACCTCCCTTATCGTCCAAGAAGCAAAAGGGATGAAACTTCCAATCGTTGCTGATGGAATCAAAAGATGATATGGTATTGACCACTTTGTGTGGCAAGTTTGCATTTTCAGACTTACACAAAGAGTGGAACTCTGACTTCCTAGCCGCTGCTCTATACCTCTCCATGATGGTGGAGGTTATGTGATTATCCTGTTTTGAAGAAGATCTGATTGAGCAGAAAATGGTTTCCCGGTGATGAACAATTGAAAAGCTTCATTTGATGGATTGGCAAGCATCACATACTCGGCTGATTCCCCTTCGCGATGAGTGTTGGGGTTGGCTGCTACTTGAGAAGCAACTGGTGAAGATGGAGGAGAAGCTGAAGAGAATGATGAGGAAGAACGAGCTTGCTTTTGGGTAGGAAAATCAAGCCGTGAAGGAAAATAATGGCTACCAGGAAGACGCCCGAGGAGTTTTTTTGACACGCTCTCTTCCCATGCAACACAACAAGCTCTTCTTGCAAAGAAATATTTGGTTGGAGCATTGTATGGAGTTAGTAGCATGAATGAACTTGGGTTGGAGGAAAAATTATTCTATCAAAAACGTCCAGAGTCTAGTAAGCATGTGTCGCGTGATATGTAGGTCCCACTCCTCTAAAAAACTTAACTAAACTGTGTATCATAGTGGGGCCCACTTGTCACGTGGCAATTATTCACTGAACTCCGGCTGTAAATTTGCGTCTGGTTTTCAGATGGAACAAGTGTTTGGGTTGGAGAGAGTGATTTAGAGAAACATGCTAAGCTGGTGCCGGAATCCGAGAATAATGAGGTTGACCGAGTTAGCGAAAGTGAAGGGATGATGGAGGATCGTCTCATGTTTAATCTTGCTACTTTTGTAAATTTTAAAAGAGGAAAAAAAAATTCACTTTTTTTTCTTTTTAAATATCTTTTATTAGTCAAAATTTGCTAGTCTAGGTACTAGAACTAAAGGGCCTTAGCTTCAAGTCTAATGCCTAGGAGCCATAACACTAGAGCCGATGCGCAACAACCTCAAAAAGAACAATTATGCATGCAAAAGTTCAAATTTTGGGGTCAAGGACGATTGGAGTGCATGGACTTATGTAAGTGAGATGCATTGTAGTGTGAAAAAGGGTTGAATGACATACTAGAGTGAAAAATTGTGCTAAAGTGCATGTCATACTGAGTGGGAGTACTTGTAAATGAGTGTAAGGAGAAAATCAGAGAATCCTAATCTAGCGGAACAAGAGAATAGTAAAGAGGAAGAAAAAGGAGAACTTGGACAAAGCTATTGCAGTAGAATTATCATTATGAAATCTGGTTTTTATAATTTCTGAATTTCTCTTGTTCAATTTGTTATAAACTCTACTTTTAAAGTCGAAAAGAAGCATTTCAGAATGATCATTGTGTATGCATTTCTCGCTCTTTATTCTCCAATAAATTCATGGTTTTTAAATAGAAATATTGTGATTAAGGTTTTCATTCCTTTTAGTGAAAGGCTATTTTTTGTTTTCACTCAATCTCATCTAGCACTAAGTGGTAGCCACACTAATGTTTAGAATCTAGTGTAGATTAGTGATACTGGCAGAGTCCTTCTTTACACAAGTATGAATCACAATTAAGGCTTGATGAACATGTATATTGACCCTAAGCTTTAGCAATCAGATGGGGAAAAGACAAACAATCTATTTTTGAATTACTAAGCCCACAAACAAATGACTTTAAGGTTTGAAAATTAGGATTACATGCTATTGATAGAGACTTTAAACTACATAAGTTCTTGATTGAGAATTAAATGGTCATTCAAAGCCTAACACAAAATTTGATTTTACAAGCTAAAAATTCATATGAGATATTATGTATTGGAAAATTTAATCAATTTAAAAATCACAATTTCAAGGAAAATGTGTTTTGAATAAAGAATATATGTATAATAGATGTGCAAATTCATTGGGATTGGGTGGGTATGTATTTAAATGCTCTTTCACTATTAGGGTTGTCAAAACGGCTCGTTGTTCACGAACAACTCGTGTTCGGCTCGTTATGAAGCTCATGTTCCGCTCTTTCACTAAATTAACGAACCAAAGACGAACAACACGAACAAATATTGGAGAATTTAAACGAGCAGAACACGAGCGAGAGCCGAATACTAGCGAGAGCTGAGCCTACTCTCGCTCGTGTTCGGCTCGTTTATACCCCTATTCACTATAAGAAAAGAAAACCGAGGATTTTCTTCAATTCAATCATTTCAGAAGATGTGATTTTATCAAAGTTTTTGATATATTTTCTTAGCATTAATGTGTTTTGAAAATTTATATATATATATATATATATATATATATATNTATAAATTCTTTAAAAAAATTAGTAATTATATTTTAATTCTTATATCAAATAATTTTTAAAATTTTTATCTTCTAATTACTAACTTTATTACTTTTTTTTAATGAAACTTACTTGAATTGATAACAGTTTTACTAGTTTATAATAAATTAGCCAGTGGTGATTGAAATTGTGTTCTCAAATGTCTCTCTTTTGTTTTAGGTCAACGGAGGAGTATTGCATGCTTCTTCGCCGTAAAATGAAAAACACTTCGTCCAGTGTTTGGCGAAGCTTAATTTGGTTGTACTTTTGCTTAGATTTTGACAAAAAAAAAAAAAAAAAAAAAA